>CM059867.1:25982880-26152880 GCA_030490815.1 Acer saccharum | reverse complement strand
AGAAACTAAATTGGATGAAACAAGAAGACAATTCATTAATTTTTAATTCATTTTCTATCCAATTTTAGAGAGAATAAGGGTCAATGTGGTATTGCTATAACTTTTATAATAATTACTGTTAGTTGTGCTGAAGAAATAATCAGCTATGAAGTTAATCGGCAGATGTTTGGTTAATTGTATTTTTAAAACTATTGTATAACTCAAAAATAGTGTACATATGTTTGGTAATTTTATTGTAAAAGTACTGAGATTAGTTATAATGACTAAAATATACATGAGTTTATAACTCTATTTCATTTTATTTTTTCTTTAATTATATATATAAACCAATATTTAAGTAGAATATTTACACTATGTTTGGTATGAGGGAAAGATGGAGGGAGGGAGAGGGTTGGAAGGAGAGGTGTAATCTCTTGTTTGGTTGGAGGTATGAGAGGGAGGAGAGGAGAAGAGGAGGGAGAGAAGATCCATCCGGGCCCACCATTTTAGATCCTTGCAATGATGGGCATGAGAGGAGGGAGAGAGAATTGGAGGGGAATTACTATAATGCCCTCCAATTTTTTTAAAGGGTAATATAGTAATTTTACAAATTAAATACCAGTCCATCCCTTCAACCCTCTTTTAATACCAAAAAATATGAAGGATATATATTATCATCTCCATCCTTCCTACTCTCTCTCCCTCTTAATTCATCCATCCCTCGTACTCTCCCTCCCTCTTACCAAACGTAGCCTTAAATTGGAAAAAAAAAAAACTCAACTCCATAAGAACAATTAAACGATTTTTAAAAGATTTTATAAATCAAATCAATATTTAAATAGAATATTTAATTTTGAGATGAAATAAGGTATATAAATTATTTTAAGGATAATAATGATATTTTAAAAGATACATTAAATGCAGAAATATATTATTCCATAATCACTTTTAAAAAGTAACCCCCCATCTACTTCTCAAAATCACTGTCAAAACTTGTTAGATTATCAATTAATCACTTTTGGAAGTTTTACCAAACATCATTTTATGTCAAAATTATAAAATAATCTGATTTTAACTTTTTAAAAGCATTACCAAACTGGCCCTTAAATTGGATGAAACAAGAAGAAACTACATACATACTCAAGTCATCATACCACCAAATCCAACGTAAGCTTGGTTGCTTTCCCTCTTTAACATTTCATTTCATTCTCTTCTCATATAATAATCTACACAAGACATAACAAATCCACCCATTTCATTTCCTTAATTTATTTCCCTTCTATTCCATCATACAAAACATAGTGTCAAGAGTTGAATGAGTAAAATGCAAGCATTGGATTTGTTTTGTGTCAATTGATTGAACAATCCCCACACCATTGCAAATTTGTAGTCCCCAGAGGCTAGATTGGGATTATTTGGTGATGTTTGGATTCCATTTTAAAAACAATTTTTTATTTTCAAAAAATGTTTGTACTATGTTTGGTTTGATAGAACATGAGAGAAAGGAAATGAGTAACTATATTTCATCTCTTGTTTGGATTGTTAAAATGAGTAGGAAACGAAAAAATAAGGATGGAAAGAGATGAAATATTTCTTCTTGTGTTCACCCAATTAGATTTCTTTGAACTTGGACAGAAAATGAGGGAAATGAATGAAAAGTTCATGATTTTTTTTTAAAAAAAATCTCAAAACTAACCCCATTAATATTGCATTTGTTTCATTTCCTTTCATTTCCTTTCCATTCATAATCATCCAAACAACAATCACTAAAAACAATATCATTTCCTTTCCTCGTTAACTTACCATTTCGTTTCCTTTCTATTTCATCAATCCAAACATGAGTTCAAAAATTAAATGTCACTTTTTGGAGGTGGCTTTTCAAGACTATCTCCGTTTTAATAAGTTATGTTTAAAAGACACCTATTATGGTGAACGGACAAAAATGCCCCTAAAAGTACTTCCACGTCAGCTATTTTGAAAACTTATGTTTCATTTTTAGTTTTTTACTTTTCATTTAATAGAGAGAGTAGAGTGAGAAGTTACGCAACAGTTCAGGGCATCTAAGCAACCGAATTTTGATAGTAGACGGCAACGATTTTTGAACCATTTCCATTTCCATTTCGGAGTCAGTCAAAACCAAGGTATGTAACTTGGGTTATACATTTGTTTTGTATTTTTGCATTGTTAGATCTTGTTTCTAGGGTTTTTAGTTTTAGACCTGGTTTCTGGTTTCTAGGTTTAGATTGGGGAAGACGATGAACAGTAAATAGGTTAGTGAAAGCCTCGTAGCATGTTGTAAAGTCTCTATAGAAGTCTCAGAAAGTGATACAAAAGTCTCGGAGAGTGTTACAAAAGTCTCGGATCAACAAAGATTTTGTAACACTGTCCGAGACGTTTGTAACTATCTCCGAGACTTTTGTAAGACTCTCCGAGACTTCATCCAAGACTTTAATCCGAAACTTTTGTAATACTCTCTGAGACTTTTGTAACTATCTCCGAGACTTCTATCGAGCTTTATCGATCCGAGACTTCTTTAACACTCTTCGAGACTTTTGTAATACTCTCTGAGACTTCTATCAAGACTTTACAACATGCTCTGAGACTTGTTTTTCTACCCAAGGGTAGTTAAACTTTTAAAAAAATAAAAAAATAGTTAGACACTTAAACTTAAAAATAAAATAAAAATGAAGGTAGTTTTCACCTCTAGTTATGGGTGAATAATGAATAGGTAGAGCCTAGAGGTGGGTCCTATCTCTATCCAAACGTGGTAACATCGGAGCCGTCCTTTGCGCATACTATAAAAAAGTCAACCCATTGATGGCTGCCGTGAAGACAACAGAGAAGAAAAAGATAAGAAAACAAAATAGAGCAAAAACATTAACATTAAACCCAAAACCTGGTTCTCACTCACTCTAAAATTTTCGTCGTAGAAGGAGAATGAGCTTCTCTTCTTTAACCAGGTCCCTTCACTTCTTCATATCAATTTTTTTTTTTTTTCCCTTTTTAAATTTCCCATTCTATATATATACGTACATTTTTGTTTTTATGTTTTTCAGTTTTTTTTGGTTCAAGTTCCAATTTTGACTCTGCTAATCGCTTCTATGCAGTGCGTGCAGTTCTCTGGGAAGCTCGTGCGTGCAGTTAGGGTTCCACTGTAATTCTTTAGATGGGGTTTTGTTTTCTTCTTCTAAGGGAAGAAAATTGGCTCTTAAAAGATTCAATGTATCATGCTCTTCTTCTTCTGGTATGTTTAGTTCTTCTCTCGTTATTATTTCTTTTTAATTTGAAAATGTCTATTATTCTGAATTGGGTAATTTGAATTTCTTTTCTTGTACTGGTCAGTGATTTTGTCTTGTTATTGAATTTTTTTTTCCCTAGATGGAGAAAGTTTTTATTTTTATTTATTTTTTGTTTGGAGGAAGCTTCATAATTATTTTGACTGACAATGTTTAATGCTTTTGGGGTTAGAATCTGTTAGGATGATTTTTAATGGAACTTTGCAAAAGGGACCTGGATTTTTGGAATTTGGTTGATGAGTATGTTAGCTTTGGTGATATGTCAGTTGCTCACTAGCTGTTTGTTGTTTTGTCTGAGAGAGTTATTTTTGGTATTTCTTTACCACATTTCTTCTCACCTTCTGTGGGAAACTTCTCCTGATATGCTAATGACAAATCACACAGAGAAGTTAAATTTATCAACAATCAAAACCAAAGCGAACCAAGATAAAGAAACTGAAAGATCCAGTCTGATGGTTTCAACTGGATTTGACTTGTAAGTATGTGGAAATAATGGTAATGGTGAAAAATGGAGAAAATTTAGAAAAAGAAGAGATTGCCAATGTGGATAAGGGACAGAAAGAGAGTTTAAAAAATTGAACATGAAATTTATTGTCAAGTTAAAGGTCTCGGTTTGAAATTATATTCAAATTTTAAATTGAAGTTTAGGTATTTTTTTTCAATATGACATAAATTTTTAAGTTCTCATCTAGTCATCTGCTATTAACATGATTTCAATATGGTATTTTAGTATTTAAAGTTGATTTTTAATAATAAAAGATGATAATCATTTATAAATAGATTTGTTACAATGAGCATATCCTGGGCATGGCATGGGCTGTAACTAGTTTAGAGAAGAAAACAGTATGTTGGAACCACAAACAGACTTCTTCAGTAATAAATAGATTTAGGCTTCTTTGTTTGCGAACTGTACCAGTATGACCCTTGTTTGTCCTTTTAGATGGGGAACTAGAAAATCATTCTAATGTCCCTTGTGCACGTAGCCTATTGTGGTCTCAGGACGTGCATATAATGTTTATTGTGTATTCAGAAACTCTTCAATTTTTGGGTATACATGTAGTTTGCTTAATTTCTTATTTATCTTTTATTTAGATCCACTACTGGTTAAGGCTGCAAAAGGATATCCTGTAAGTCGGCCACCAGCATGGATGATGCGCCAGGCAGGAAGGTATATGGCTGTTTACAGAAAGCTTGCAGAAAAATACCCATCCTTCAGAGAGAGGTCAGAGACAACTGATCTCATTGTGAAAATTTCTTTGCAGCCTTGGGAAGCTTTTCGTCCCGATGGGGTTATCATTTTTTCTGACATACTTACACCGCTACCCGCATTTGGTGTCCCATTTGACATAGAAGAAGTCAGGGGTCCTGTTATTCAATCACCAATTCGTTCCGAAGAGCAATTGAAGGCGTTACATCCAATTGACTTGGAGAAACTTCAGTTTGTGGGGGAATCCCTTAAGATTTTGCGCAAAGAGGTATTAAGATGAGACAGACATACTTTTATTTGTGTAATAGATATTGTATGATTTTATGCTCATTTGTTTCCTGAAGTTATTCTCTTAATTTAGGTTGGGGATCATGCTGCAGTTCTGGGTTTTGTTGGAGCACCTTGGACTATCGCTACATACATAGTTGAAGGGGGTACAACTCGCACATATGCAACAATTAAGAGTATGTGCCATACTGCACCACATGTGCTGAGGGCTCTTCTCTCTCATTTAACACAGGCAATAGCCGATTACATTATTTTCCAAGTGGAATCTGGGGCTCATTGCATACAAATATTTGATTCGTGGGGTGGACAACTACCTCCACATATGTGGGAACATTGGTCAGAGCCTTATATAAAAGAGGTAATTTGGAGCTAATTTAATACACCCTAAAGAAAATGATCTTATATTTTGCACTGTGATTTCATGGCTACCTTATCTTGTTTGTTGTTCTAACTTCTAATACTGATGAACTTGATGCATATGGGTACAGTAGAGATCCTCACATTTTTTTTTCTTTCATTGCCCATTATTCTAGAATAGATTGTACCATCACATTTTGGTTGTCTCACTAACAACTTGTTCAAGTTTTCTGTATGATTTATATATTATTAAAAATATAATCATAAATTTGTAATGTGGCATTATTAAAAGGATGTAATTCACATTAGTTCAAAATGTTAATCTCTTAACCTGAGATAGTATCATTAGCCTTTTGCTACCTTTTCATTTTTCTTTGAAATTTTCATACATGTGATTTCTACATGCTTATACCGTTGGAAATTTCATGATATCCAGTTTATAGTCAACTTTTCCATTATTCATCCACTGGTTTCTGAAATTGTAGATTGTCAGTTTAGTGAGGAGTAAATGTCCTGAAACACCAATTGTTCTGTATATTAATGGAAACGGTGGGCTTCTTGAGCGCATGAAAGGAACTGGTGTTGATGTGATCGGGCTTGACTGGACAGTTGATATGGAAGATGGAAGAAGGCGATTGGGTAGTGAGATCAGTGTACAGGGAAATGTCGATCCGGCTTACTTATTTTCTCCTCTTCCTGCATTGACTGATGAAATCCAAAGGTAATGTAGCTTGGTTTTTATTTTCAATTGATGTTTGGAGATTGTGTTAGTTTATTTTCCCAGTAGATGATTATATATATCGATTTCCTGGAATTATTACAATTAGGGTGTTAGGAGATACTTAACATCACTTAGATCACATGGCAAGGAATCATAATATCTAGAATTTAATTGGCTAGGGTTTACTTTGGAGATTAGATACCTTGAAGTGATTGTAGTAAAATCATTATTTTTATTTGAACCCATATTAGAAGTTAAGACCTTACATACTTGTGTAGGAACTAGGAACTTCGTTATACTTTCTTAATCGGCTCATGTTTAAACTACAATATCCTATCAAAATAATGTTTAAACTATAATTAAAAGGCCTTTCCTCTTTGTTTCCTATCCAAAAAGAAACAAATAAACAACAAAGAGTCTTGCCTCCTTGACGTCATTTGTATAAAATGTAGCAGTCAGTCAAGTAATATTGTTACAACAATTGGGTCAGAAGAACAGACTTCTGGCTTTGCACATTGAATGATCAAGATCTCAGATTGTTTGAAAGTCTCCCCCAATCGGGCTGCAACTGGGTACTAGCCCTACACATTGGATGTTTATGATCACAAATGGTTTGAAGGTTTCTGTCTATTGTAATTTTCTCTTTTTCACATTTATCAGAATGGATTAATTTGAATTCATATTTGTTGAACAATTAAATTCCTTGCATGACATGGCCAAAATGGCGATTGTGTTTGACACTTATGTGGGATGTAAATGTGTCTGATAAATAACTCAAATAGTGAATTACAACATATTTCTTAATTCAATGCAGCCTTTGGTACATTCATAGTATAATTTTAGACTTTTAGTAGTTTCTTACTTGACAGTTACTTTTCAAACTCTGATCAAGTTGCTCATGGCAATCGATTCTGTTTCCAGGGTTGTCAAGTGCGCAGGACCAAGGGGCCATATTCTTAATCTAGGACATGGGGTCCTAGTTGGGACACCTGAAGAAGCCGTTGCACATTTCTTTGAAGTCACGCGAAGCTTGACGTATGATACCTCTTTTCAGAATCGTGCATTGGAGGAACCTAAATTAGTTGTTTGAGGAACACTTCCAAGCACATGCCAGTTATTTTGTTTTGTAAATTCTCTATTCATTGCCAAGTTACACCTGACGGCCGCTTGTTGTTCACCTTTACCGTTCAATCCTCGAGAGGTTGGTTATAAAGGTAGAGGTTTTGTAGATGCTTTTAGTGAGCTAACTAGTTTTGTTCAATTGTATCAATTATTTAAAAGAATGTGTAATTAATCAATATATTGGTTCTTATTATTGATTTTAGAAAGGCCAAAGTACTTTATGTTCCTCCCAGTTCCAGTCCCAGTCTCATGTAGCAAATTTTTGTGAACGGATCTACGAGATTGTTTGTAGGGCGTCTCTTTACTTGGACGCCAGTCTGTCGGCTTTCGCGAGTGTATACGGACAACGAACTTGGATGAATACAGTTGATCCCTTCTAGTGTCATCAGGTTGGTGCAGAATTGAATCAACTTGGTAATTTAACTAAAAAATACGTATTTGATATGATATGTTACGCTAAGTAAAACGATACACAAATCACAATCACCATTTCAGTGGCACAATACACATGAAAACGATACCCCTCACACTTGGACACATAGGACCAGCCGTTGATCCCAGAAACGCTTCCTTCAACAATGGCTTGAAAGTAAAGTAATGATTGTGAGCAAAACAAAAGAGCAAGAGATATATAGGTTAATTTATATGTACGTCCCTGTATCCAGTAATATGTTATATGTACTTGGTGATTGCAGCATGACAGAATCTTGATGGGTAACTCATGTTCATGATCTCTATTGGGTCTGAACCAGCTTTATTTTCTACATTACCATTTCATATTATAATTGTAGTAATTATCAGTGTTATATTAATAACTTGTATAGTTCTATTATTCTGAATTGTATGTAAGATGGTCAACCTATTGCAAACTGTGCAAAACTGCTGACCGATAGTCAATTGTATGATACCTATACCAACCTCTGCTTAGCGGCAGCAAACCCAGCATTTTGCTAAAGCCCTTAACTGGTCCAATCTCAATTCAATCTTTTATAAAAAATAATAATATATATATACAGTCTTTTTATTATCAGTTCGAACTGATAAAAGTTATATCAGTTCTTTGTACGTGGGCCACTGGATTTAAATACTTTGACTGACAAGTGCATACAGCCAAATCAAAGTATTTAAATCCAGTGGCCCATATGCAAGGAACTGATATAATTTTTATCAGTTCGAACTGATAATAGAAAGACTGTATATATATATATATGTAATTTATCATATTATATATGGTGTATAAGGTATGTATTGATTAATGGCTGTTTTAGAACCTATTGAAGCCCAATTGACTAATTCTTTATGAATGACGATATTTGCACCCCTCTAAAATCGTATGTACACCCCGAATCAATATATTTTTTAATATTCCAACATTACCCTTAAATAAATTTATTAAAATTTTAAGATAAATATATCTTTATATCATAATAATAAAATATGTGTTACTTTGAATATTTTAACAAATATTATAATATCTTTTGATTAAAATATTATTTATTCATTTAGTGATTATTTTAAAACTATAAATATTAAATTGCACTAATAATGTTTTTTTTTTTTTTTTTTTTTTTTTTTGCAAGAGTAGTAATTTTTCTCGAAAAAGAAAAAAAAAGAAAAAAAAAAAGAAACTGTTATAAAAAAAAAAAAAAATACCAAAACTAAACTAAAAAGTTAAAAGGTAAAAGAAAATTATAAGAAAAACAAAAAAGAAGAAAAGCCGCCTGCAAAAGCTCAGGGAATAAGATTTTTTATTTTTTATTTTTATTTTATTTTATTTGAAATTCAATCGCAGTAACAGGTGTAAGAAACTGAGTCAGTGAAGTGATAGATTGTTCGTGCCTATGCGAAGTTCTTTTGTCCCCTACCTTTTAATAATCTCTTGTTTTATTTTAGGGTTTGGCTAAGTTGCTGTTAACAGCAATGTTATTGGACAGTTTTTAGTCTTTAGATTTCAATCCAAAGGTTATATAAAAATTAAAGATTAGAAAATTAAAACAAAAATAAACCAACTCTCTCTCACATAATTGTCCAGTAACATAGCCAAACCCTCTATTTTAATTAGTTTAATAAAATAGGACATTAAAACTTGAAAGTCTGTAAGAAAGTGGAAGAACATGAAAATTTATATTTCTTAAAAGTAGGACTGCAGGAGACGAGAACAATTTTGTTTAATAAAGATCAGTAAATCTTCTATATTTGGTCATACGGTACTCACCCCATCTTTAATATGGAGATTTTGGATTTCTGGGAGGAGGTGTCCTCCGTACTTTTTTTTTTTTTCTTTCCCATTTTCATTTTAATTAACTTATAACTTATTAATTTAAAATATTTATTCAAAAACTAAGAAAAAGGGCATATATGGTATTATGCGGGGTGTTCTTACGAGATATAATATATTTTTTAAAATTTTAAAAAGGGTGTACATACAATTTTTAAGGGGTGCAAATATCGTTACTCATTCTTTATTTAAAAGAAAACTCAGGGCCCAATTCCTTACTTCAAAATAATACCTAAAAGAGGGGTGATATTTGCACTCTTCTAAAACTGTATGTACATCCCAAAATTATATATTTTCAAAATTTCAATATTGTCCTTAAATTAAATTAGTAATATTTTAATTAAAAAATATTTTTTTTTAACTATTTTGCTTTTTCAAAATGTTACTAATTAAATTAAAATAAAAGTCAAAAAATAACAAACAAAATCTAAAACTAAAACTGGGAGGATGCTTATTGCTACTGTGTTCTCCTAAATTATAAGTTCGAAAATATGGAGCCTCCATAAAAAATGAAGGAGAAGGCCAGTGCTACACCCATATTTATTATTTTTATTGATTTTAATATATTTAAATTCATTCAAGCTATCAGATTTTGAGTTCATTTGTGTGTTTTTGTAGAGGTTTATGGGCTGATAGGAATAATTTTGTTCATAAAGGATAAACTAGATTGGTGGAGTATATTTTGGAAGGGGAAACAAACTAAATGCAGGAATTTCATACCCAGTAAACTGTTAATGTCAAAAGTTTAAAGCTGAAGAGGTTCAGATTCAGTTTGGAGATTCTTTCAAAAAAAAAAAAAAAAGAAAAAAGAAAAGAATAAAAAGAAATATTTAGTTTGGAGATTAATGGGGATTTGATGCCGTTGTTAAATGGAATTTAGGCAGTATTGGTGGATGTGTTCCTCTATGGAGGATTAGATTTGGATCAATGAAAAATTAGTTATTTATTTATGGAGCAAAGGTTTATTTCAATATATATATCAAAATTAAAAGAAAAGGACATATTTGGTAATATATGGGGTGTGTTTACAGGATATAATTATTTAAAAAAATTTAATGGAGTGTAAATATAAAAAAGGGTGTATATACAATTTTTCAGGAGTGTAAATACTGTCACTCTACCCAAAACCCAAATTTTATAGATTGTAAATTTGTAATCCTATTAATATTATAACCCTAAAAGTATCCATTTTACTTATTGAAGTCTTGGAGTATATATAAAAAACATTCACATTTATTCCCAAATGCTTGGATAGCTTATAAAATTTTATTGACTATATTGTGAAGAGAAGCTTTACAAAGTTAAAGTTGATTAAAAATTATCTTTGGTCAACAATATCATAAGATAGGTTGAGTGGATTGACTATATTATTTATTGAAAAAAAGTGTTCACAAATCTTGATTGTAATAGTATAAACTATAATTAGTAAATTTGAACTTCAGAAAGCAAGAAGAATAGGAATTTAAATAATGTTTTGTTTTTATGTTTTTAGATACGAATATACGATAAATATTTTTTGTTTTAATTTATGCGGATTACATTTTATATATTTAGTAAATGAATAATTACTTATTTAATTTTTTATGTTAATGGTAATAATTTTTTTTATGAGCCCCGATTTTGTTATTATCGTTAAATAGATTAGACCTCGAAATGTCTGAAGATGGCCCTATCGAGTACTACTGGTCAACTTTGAAGATACACTATATAAATCTCCTCCATAGTTCCAATGTCGTGACCACAAACGCAACTATCTGACTATCTTTAAAGGATGGGAACAATTTGTACATCCATCTCAAGCGCAAAAATGTATTTATTATTTTCCACAACCAAGTAGCACCCCTGCATATTCACAGTCATAAAAATTAATGTCAGTCTAAACAATGACCATCAAGGATATTTGAAAATACGTGAGGTGATGAACTCAAAAGTTATCATAGACTAACAAAATAAATAAACAAAGAAACTCAACTTATCAATAAAAATATTACTGAAAAAAATAAAATTATAAAAGCATGATCTACCTCACATCTCAGTCATATACATCTTGTAAAACACTGAACATCCTATGAAATACAACATCATAGTAATGTGTATGAAATACAACATCGTCTAAAGAAGTATATAATAACCCATTCAAATATCATCTGACACTTAATGTAAGTAATAGATGTATGTGGACAGAATACTAGTAAGACATTTTATACCTAAAATTATCATATATAATACATGACAATAAATTGAATTTTAAATAATATAAATATCCATTTTCTATTGATGTTTTGGTTGTTAGGTGAGTTATTGTGAGTGGAGTCACTTTATGATTCGTCGATGAAATGACCTTGTACGGTAAACACTTAAATTTTATTAAATGGCCTATAATATTCGGGGTAGTTCATAATTTAGTGAGCGAGTTCCATTGTTAAACAATTGATTTCCCTCCCTATTTATGAAGTTGTTTACCTATACGGCTATACCTTTGCCTAAATATTTGTACTAATTTTACCTGTAATTTTAATGAATCATTTGTGTTTTATAGATTAAACATTTGTAATTATTTAATACTATGTTTTTATGTTGATACAAATGGAATGCTTGAATTATATGTGAAGATGTAATAATATTATTATTATTGCTATTTGATGTATGTAATCAAATTGTTTTTGTTTTTGTTTTTGTGTTTTTATGACTAACCGTCCAACACTAGGGGTGTCAAACAGATCGGATTCCATCCGATCCTCCTAGTCCAAATCCGAATTCAAACGGATTTAGTCTATGTCCGATTTGATTCTTTTAAAAACATATAATATTAGTGTATTACATTAACTCTTGCTTGCATGTTACGGTTTTCAATGAAAACTCATTATGTTGTCAAATCAAAGAGAACATTTAAATATCTATTTAATTGGAAAAAATATATTAAATAATTAATTTTAAATTGGGAATAGAGATGGGCATCGGGGAAATGAGGATGGATATAGGTCCTCCATGCGTTGACTTATTGTGTATGCACTTGTCAGTGCGCATTGACCAAAACCGGACGGTATATATATAAAGGCAAATTACACTAACTCACCCCGATTATATGCATAACTGCACTCAAACCCTAAAATAGAACTTGATGTACCCTCTGATTCGTTGACTAACACTCAAACACTCATAATAACCTAAATGTACCCTCTGATTCGTTGACTAACATTGACCATTGTTAGTTAGTCACAAATGAGAAGAGTTGTCATTGACCATTGTTAGTTAGTCACAAATGAGAAGAGTTGTCATTTTTGCCCTTATAGAAATAATACTTAATTATATAAAATCAGTTAATTAATTAAAAATAAAAATATAAAAAAGACAATGAGATCACTTCTTCTTCTTCATTAAACACACAAAATCTAAACCTTTTTTTTTTTTTTTTTTTTTTTTTTGAAAAGAAAATACTCTATTAATGAGAAGAAAAGAAACAACTAAAAATCAATATCTAGTCAAATCCTGTATCATAAGTCAGAATTAATAAGGGCAGGAGAACAAAGATGCGATATTAGAGGCATCAACCTAGCCACCAAAACCTTCAACTTCTACCTCTATTTGTGACTTACAAAGTCATTAAAATGGGATCTAAAACAATCTCATATCAAAATCAACTAAAGCTGAAAGCAAATAGAACACACTAAAAAACAAACTCAAATCTTCATGATCCACAAAATTACAATATAATTTCTACATAAAAAATAAAAAATGATATTACAGAAAATATATATCGAATAGCAAATAGAAATAGAGAGAAAATATATATGAAAACAATATAAAAGATTGCATTTCATCCACTCAATCTCTTCCTTCTTTGACTTCTCTCACCCAAATAATAAAACACCAAATAGGCAACCACAAAATCTCACAAAACACAGGGTCTCTCTACAGATCCATAATTCAAAACAATTCAACATCAATGATAAAAAAAAAAATAAAAAATGGAAGAATAAAAAGAAAAGAAAAAACTAGAGATGGAGTTTGCTCATTTGCGAAGATTAAACCACTCATCCGTGAGGAGCAGATCTGCTCTTCATGGAGGATCGATTTGCTCCTCCACCGGCGTTGTTTTATTTTTAATTTCGTTATAAAAAAATTAATTAGGAAAATATAAAGTTTGACATTCGGATGAAGAAGATATTACCAGGGATGTTTAGGAGGATGATGATGTTAATTATTATTATTATTTATTTATTTTTGAAGATGATGATAATTTTTGAAATTAATATTTATTTTCCTTTTAATTAGTTGTTTATTTTAATTAATATAAAATTCTTGAAGCAGAAGTGGCGATATATAATTGGACAAACTGTTTTTCATTTTTTATTTATTGATAACACCAAATAAAAAGACACTTTTGCCCCTTTGTTGTTACTTACTAACGGCGGTTAATGGTTGACCACCGTTAGTCAACGGATCAGAGGGTATGTTTATGTTATTATGATATTTTCACGGGTTTAAGTGTAATTATATATAAAATCAGGGCAAATTAATGCAATTTGCCCTATATATTAAACTGAAATATGAAAGGGGACAGCCGGACAAGTGGACAACTAAGCTGAATGTAGTTGGGCTCGATTAGGCTGCATTAAAAAGCCTGTACAGTTGGGCTGCATTAGAAGGAAATAACTTTTGGTCTACATTAAGCCCTTATTTCGGTAGTGGCAGGTGCCTTTGGGCTTGACTGAAAAGTGCTAAAGGGCACGTATGTATTACATAAATTCGGATTCTTTTAGGACTGGGATGACTCGAACCCGTAACATCGTGCTGCAGGTATGAGATGTTTACTACATGACCAACCTCATCTCATATATGTTTGTCTGTATTGGATTGTATAAGCCAATTAAAATGTATTATATATGCAACTTAGCTGTTTGTACAGTCACTTGGTATTGCATTAACTAATGCAAACAGTTTCTTTAATATAGGTCCGGTGGTAAAACCTCTCACATTTGCACAACGAAGTTACGGGTTCAAGTCCTCATCTCTTGCTAAAAAACCCTGAATTTATATATAGTGTAACACACACACATATCCCTTGCCACACTAAATCATACTTAGAAACTACATGGGTTTAGGATGTATTAGAAATTTGGAAGTTTAGAACTGAATTATTTTTCATATCAGATCAAATTTCTTTTTAAAATTAAAATTTGTTCTTAAAAATACTAACGTCACATCCAATTTTTAATGGAAACAATATATTAAAATATGAATAATATTTTTATATGTTATTTAATTTTTCCTTAAAAAAAAATTATTTAATTTAAACAATATATTAAAATTTGAATAATATTTTTATATATTATTTAATTTTTCCTTTTAAAAAATATTATTTAATTTATTAATCTCTCTCTCTCTCTCTACCTTCCTTGCCACACTAAATCATACACAAACTAAACCTTCCTGGCCACACTAAATCATACTTAGAAACTACACCTTCCTTGCCACACTAAATCATACTTAGAAACTACATGGGTTTAGGCTGTATTCCCACACACATTGCCACACTAAATTATACTTAGAAACTACATGGGTTTAGGCTGTATCCCTTGCCACACTAAATCATACTTAGAAACTACATGGGTTTAGGCTGCATTAGAAATTTAGAAGTTTAGAACTAAATTATTTTTCATATCAGATCAAATTTCTATTTAAAATTAAAATTTGTTCTTAAAAATACTAACGTCACATCCAATTTTTAATGGAAACAATATATTAAAATTTGAATAATATTTTTATATATTATTTAATTTATTAATTTCATATATATATATATACACATATATATTTATGGGATAGGTTATAGAACACCGGTGTTTCCGAACACCGTGTTGGAAATATTGTGATCGTAATTTGAAAAAGTGTGATCTAAGCTTCAATCGCAATATTTTCTACACGGTGTACGGGTACACTGATGTTCTATAGATTGTCCATATATATATATATATATATATATATATCCCTTGCCACACTACATCAAACTTAGAAACTACATGGGTCTAGGCTGGGCTGTATTTTTCATCGGATCAAATTTCTATTTAAAATTAAATTTTGTTCTTAAAAATATTAACGTCACATCCAATTTTTAATTGAAATAATGTAATAAAATTTGAATAATATTTTATATATTATTTAATTTATCAATTATTTATAATATTATTTTTTATTAAATAAAAAATAGTATAATAAATACAGTAGAACCCCTGTAAATTAATCTCCTATAAATTAATATCCTCTCTAAATTAATAAAAAATCTCGGTCCCGACTCAGGCCAGTGTAAAAAATTAATAAACCCCTCTATCGTAATAATTAATAATTTCTTTTTGAAACCTAGTGTAAAATTTCGGTCCCAATTGTCGCATAAATTAATAATTTCATAAAAGTACAAAATATATTATAAATTATTCAAGAACTAGAAAAGTATTTCAAGATACTAGTTTGCACTAGGTACTATGTTTGATATTTTTGACTTCATCATTTATCTTTTGAATTGTCCTCAAGAAACTATTATCATCACCTTCTTGTTGTAGTCAAAAAGTTTCAATTAAATTTAGCATTTCAACAACGTAACCTTGTAGCTAGAAATTTAAGGTACCTTATGACTATTGTCGTCGTTATCCATCTTAACCACATCATCATTATTTTGTCTTGTGATATCATTGATGATAACCTCTTCAGTTGGAGTGTAACACACTTCTTCAAATTTGGTGGTAGATAGTGCACTGTGATGTTCTTGAGTTGGATGTGATTAGGTAGCTCTATAAGGGGTACATGGGCAGTGCAACTGTCAAAGAGAAGCAAACCTTTCGATTTACCATGGGCAATGCTATTGCGATTATGAATCCTAAAAAAAAGGAACTTCCACTGAAGAAGAAAACCAATTAAACAAGGAATCCCGAAAAGAAACCTTCTCTAAACAAGAAAACCGACTTTTACACGTTTTTTAAAGACAAAATAACACTTTACAATGTCAAACCCTTCAAATTAATAACCCCTCTAAATTAATACTCAAGGGTAGGTCCCAAGAATATTAATTTAGAGGGGTTCTAGTGTATATCTTTTATATCATTTTTATAAATAATGCAATAATGATAAGTAACAAATTGTAACTTAATACAATCTAATACAACATATTACTAAAAATATGATTGTACTATCATAATACAATCCAATACAGTACTACGCACAAAACATGCCCTAAGGGCAAGATAAAACTACGCACCAGATTACTTTTGAAATAAATATTATTATAAATAAATGTGAGAGAGTTAAATTAGGAACTGTAATAAATAGAAAACATTGATTTGACAATTTAATAAAAAAAAAAAAATAGTGTTGAGTGAATAGTGTTACACAATTATTGGTGTAACACTATTCACTAAACACTAAATTTTGTCTTGGAAATTGAAATTTGGTGTTGCATTCGAGCTTGCTTTTACATCAAATTGGTATTTTTTACACCAAGTTGGTGTTGTATCGAAGATGACCATAGTCCGGTAAACTTTTATTGCTAAACATTGGACAATACTAGATTAGTACTGTCCGATCCATTTATACGGTCTAGTATTGTGTACCAAACAGACCCTAAAGGCATATTTGGCACACCGTACAGTACTGGTATATGATTGTATTAGATAGTAATATAATTTGTTTAATTTAAATTAAACATTTATAAATATTTTAATTAAAAAATGTTTAAAAAAAATTAAAAATTCTAAAATTTTTAAGAAAATTGGATCTCCACCGACAATCACAAATGGATGGTGGAGATTGTTAAAAAAAAAAAACAGTTTATTATTATTTATTATTTATTTATTTATTTATTTTTTTAAAAAGGAAAATGAATGGGGTGGAGATCCAGACCATCCATCTCACTACTGTCAATTTTATTATTACTATCCATCTCAATGTGATGGACAGTGGAGATCTAATCTGGATCTCCACCCTTTCAACCACTGGATCTCTAGGCGGCAGGGGATGAGCCTCCCCCGTAGTGGCGTAGCCACGATTTCCAGCTGGGGTGGTGGTGTGAGATATTTAGCCAAAAAATATTCTAAGTAAGTTTGATCAAATTTTAGTAATATAAATTAACATGGGAATGTGGTCTACCCTTCAAATGAATATTATATATATATACACACCAAAAAAAAATGGTATTTTTCGACGACATTTTGCCGTCAGAAATATGCTTTTCCGGCTGAAAAAAGTCATCGGAGGCCGTCACAAATACTCTCATTACAAATAACCATTTACCGACGAGCCGTCACAAATACTACTATTTCCGACAATCATGGCAGTTGGAAAAAATGAAAATACCGTTGGTAATAGTAATTAAAGGTGGTCAAAATTACTAGTATTTATGATGAATTTCCAACGGGGATGACCATCAGAAAATGTTGAATGATAAAGAAAAAGAGTTAATATTAACAATCTCTCCTTACCTTTGAACTATTATTGGATGTATAGTTACAAATTATCACATACATTCCATTATAATTTATTAATTAATATAATAATAATAATAATAAATTAATTATTTTTTCCATGGCAATGCCATAACAAATAATGTAGAAAACATACAGTACTAAATTTTCGACAGCATAATAACCCTTAAAATTAATTCGAATTAAATTTTAGCATTTTCGACGGCACTTTTTATGCCATCAGAAACATGGGCAATATTGACGGTTTATTCGACTATTTCCAATAGCCCAAATGCCGTTGGAAATACGATACTGCTTTTTTCATTATTTCTGACGGCACAAATAGTGCTGTCAGAAATGTAGACTATTTCCGACGGCATAAAGATATAGGGACTATTTTTGATGGTTTAGTGCCGTCGGAAATAGTCCACATTTCAGACGGCTTATTTGACTATTTTCGATGATCATTGGGCCGTCGGAAATGTGGTATCACATTTTTACTCATTTCCGACGGTATAATATGGCCGTTGGAAAAAGTACCATTACTGACGACAATTAGCGCCGTTGGAAAAGGTACGTCACTAATAGACATTATTTTTTTTTGTAGTGATATATATATATATATATATATATATATAACAAGAAAATAAGAAATAACCTACGATATAAGTGCATCACTATTACGTTTGAGTGGTACCCTATGAGGGTTCACAACATAAAATTCATCAATTATCATATCTAAATTAATGGTATTAGAAAGTTCTTTTTCAATATACACCACCAACAACTAGCAACAACTTTCAAAAAAGCCATATTTCATCTTATTGCGAAGTGTTTTTTTTTTTTTTAATAAGGTTCATGGCTGAAAATACTCGTTTTGTTGTTGAAGTAGAAGCATAAAGAATCAACAGGAGACGAATTAAACGATCAATCATGTGGAAGTGTTTTGAAGTTTCAAATATAATTTACGACACAATTCTGAAAGTGATGACTGTTAAAATAAAACTACTTGGGTTTAATGGGCTTACTTAACTAAGTTTAATTATCAAATGTTTAAAACATGAATTTAAGCTTATATTATGAGATTTTTTTTATTTTTTATTTTTAAATTCTACATGCGGTGGCGGCGACTCGATCCGATACATTGTCGAGCTAAATAAACGATTTTACCATCAAACCATATTGTACGACGATCTTTATGACAAGATATTGAGCCGAATATAAATTGAAATTCATAATTATAAACTTTATAATTAAATTAAATTAATATAATAATGTTTTTTTTGAAAAGAATAATATATATTCAAAATATTAGACAGGGCTACAGCCCAATGTACTCTCTACCTACCTCCGCCCTTGCTCCCCAGTCGCGGGATCTCCATCGTGATGGAGATCCTTCTATGAAAATCCCTCGATCGGCGATATCCTTGCTTCTATCCTTATATAAGAGTGAGTTGTTGTGATTAGCGCATGCCTGGCACGTGCAAACCTAGTTAATTCTAGATTCATGCAGCATGCAGTAACATGTATAATACGTATAAGGAAGATGATAACAGAAAGGTAAAAGTACTTGTGCAAAAGGTTTTTTCTTTCAAAAAATCACTTTAAAGTAATTCTTTTTATCTTAAATGAGATTTTCATTAAGCAATTATTATTATTATGACATAATATATGTAAATAAAAAACTGAAAAGAAAAAAAAAAAAAGAAGAAAAAAAGAAGAAGAAGAAGGTAATTTTGAGTTGTTTTGATTTTGAATTTTGAAGAAGGTGGGACACCTCAAGAAATTGTTGCGGGTTTTAATAAATTAGGATTTCGGGCAATTTGACGTGGGACTCCCGTTATATCATAAATTCGTTTCCCTCACTTTCTCCTGCTTATAAGGAAAGTATTTTCAAATTGTGTTATAGATTAATTATTATAAATGACTATTTTATTGGAAATAATTAATTAGTTTATCTTGTAAATTAATTATTATAAATTCGTATCCCTCATTTCTCCTGTACAATCTTTTCGCGTTTATCTTGTGCACTTTCATCATGTTTTTCATATTAATTTTCTTCAAGAATACCTCTTATTTATTTATTTATTTATTTATTATTATTATTATTTTTTTATAATTTAAAAAAAAGTCTTGATGGTCATCCAACCTATTTTTGTTGTCCCACTTTCAAGGTTTAAAAATTGGTTTCTTTAGCATCTATAAGTAATTATATATGTATTCATATATTATGTATGTATGAAATGAATGTATATATTTGTTGATAAGAAGATGCAGACTTCAGTCTTCAAACTCAAACTCAAAGGACCTAAAATCTCAGGTGTAGAGCCCCATCTTACTTATGAATCTAAGACCTAAAATCTCACTAAAAAAAAGTGAGCTTTTGCCATTTTAATTTGTGGCAAAAGGGTATTGCAAACATTGTTATGACGAAAGAGTTTTGTCAGGAGTTATATCAAATGATATAAAGATTCAATTTTTTTTTAATAATTGTCATGAATTTATATCTGTGGCAAAAAGGTGCAGGAAATACAACATTTTTTCTTTTTTAATGCAATCAATATAAAATATTGGGAATCACACATCACCTCATAGCAGAGATATATGGTAGCACACCTCCCTTCCACACCGGGTGGTAAGGGGTTCGAATCCTACTATATACATTTTACAAGCATGTGTAGGGAGTTTTCTCCCGTTTGATAGAAGTAGTTATCCGGGCTATGTGATACTTCAAAAAAATAAAAATAAAATAGATGTAGTGATAGATAGAAGTTCGTATACAAAAAATTAGAGGGTATTCCTTATTTCCTCAATCCAACATTTTTCTAAGTGCAGGCATATAGATTTCAATCTAGGTTATCTTTTGAAGGACTCATATATATATATTTTTTTTCCTTTATTAGACCAACTCCAACCCAAATAGTGTTTTTGGTGCAACTTTTACATTAAGATAGTGCAACTTCCACACCATTTCACTATTCCATTTCCAACCCATTGCACCAAATCTTACTCTATTCCCTTTTTTTATTATTATTTATCAACAAATACTCTTTCCAATCAATCAAAACCCATTTTGCAATTAAAAAAAAAAAAAAAATAGGAAACCTAGCGCAATAGTTGCGCCAAGTGAACAGTGCCGTGCAATATATTGTGCGACACTGTTCATTGAAGCAAAGATTGCGCAAGGTATGGCGCTGGGTTGGAGCACGTTTGACGCAAGGTTTACTGCAAATTGGCTTTTTGCCGCAGGGTTAGAGTTGCTCTTAAAAGCAAAAATTAAATTAGAAGAATTCTACTAACATGTTTTATTTATAAATATTAGATTAATAGCCTAGATCTATGTCTTTTTCTTAATAGATAAAGGATAATCATAATACATCTGAAGCCCACTACAGAGAAGAATCTTAATAGTAGGTGATCTAAATTGATCTTATCTAGTGATGATTTTAGGTAGCTAGACAAAATGATAGGACAATCCATGTTTGTATTAGAGTTCTAGCAAAAGTAAAAGAAAGGCCATATACATGTATGTATGTATGTATGTATGTATGTATATATATATATATATATATATATATATGACAATCCATGTTTGTATTAGAGTTCTAGCAAAAGTAAAAGAAAGGCCATATACAGACATACATGCATATATATATATATATTTGATCTTATCTAGTGATGATTTTAGATAGCTAGACAAAATGATAGGACAATCCATGTTTGTATTAGAGTTCTAGCAAAAGTAAAAGAAAGGCCATATACATGCATGTATGTATGTATGTATGTATATATATATATATATATAATCACTATAAATTAATAATGTTGAGACCATATAGAATCTATTAATTAAGTGAGACATTAATTAATCGATAAATTAATACTTATTTATTATAAAGATATTGAATGTGTATTATTTTCTTTAATTTCAAATATACATATTAACTTTGGAGCCTAGCTACTACACACAAGGAAGTACTCAAGATCAATGAAACTAAATAATTTCTTATTTTAATATGAGAATTCAATCCTATAACTTTTAACTGCATTTTAAAAAATCCAACTAGACTTGAATTTCTAGAAAAACCAAGCATATGAAAAATTAGAGATGAGATCCAACTAAACATGCATGGATTTCAAGAAAAATACAATCAATAATAAATTCATATTTCAAGAAAACATCGTACTCAATCCTATGTGAACCTTTTAGCCATTAATAATTTATGGAATGAGACAATGAGTGAAACCGTAAATTCTTACAAGGAAATTTTAGAATTGTATTATTTAAAATTTAATTGAAATTAATAATTTATATAATTAGCCCAAGTCAAGACCGATAAAATTTATTATATAAGAAACTATTAATTTATCGAGAATTAAATTAAAGAATTATACTGTACAAACGTACCTACATATCTACCTAAGTTATATATATTGATCAAGCATCAATGCAATATATATATATTTTGAGTATCTTCTAAGGGATCCCTTATTTTAATATAAAGTAAAGACAGTTTTGAAATCCATCAATTTTAATGAATGTTGATCTGGATTTTTTGATGATCATAAGTTCAATGAAATCTATTAATAAACAAACTTTGAATTTTTTTCAAGAACTACAACTATTTTTTTTTTTCCGATTTTATTGAAAATCAAGCATCAAAAAATGAGACGAAAAATTAGAAAAAAAAAGTTGTAGTTTGAATTAAAAAAAAAATTATTTACAAGTAGATTTCATTGAATTTATCATCCATAAAAAAAAAAAAAAAATCAGATCAAAATTCATTAAAATCGATGAATTTCAAAACGGTCCTTACTTTGTTAAAATAAAAGATCTCTTAGAATAGACTCATTCATTCATTCATATATATATATATATATATATATATATATATATATATATATAAATATATATATATATACAATTTTTCTATTGTCAATTCGTCCTGATATAAAATATATCGGGACGAAGAATGTAAACCATTAGATTTACATACTTTGACTCAAAGTGTATACACTTGTTAAAACTTCTCTATAATCTGTGGTCCACATTCTTTGTTTTGATATATTTTATATCAGGAAGAATTGACAGTAGAAAGAATATATATATATATATAATAATTAATATGGACCCTCCAGAAGCTCCTAAGATACCCACTATAATCCTAAAGTATTTATTAATCAACAGTTTAATTTGAAATATTATTAATACCAGAATGCATGCAAAAGTCAAAATGAATGAAATAAAAAAATGTTCAAATTTGATTAACATATGTTCAAATAGGAAGAGATCAGCTTTTAAGTTATTGAATGATGGTGGGAAAGTTTTTGAGTAAGGGTGCCACCTAGTAAATGCAAACACTACTTATTATTGTTTCTCAAGAGGAATCCAATGAAAACATTGTAGTCAAACCAAAGCACATTACTATTAAGATGTGGGACAAAACATTATATCAGTGGGGGATGCCGGGCGCCATGGATACATTCTCAAAGAAAATATTACATGTTTCAACTTTTGTTTCAATATTTGAAAAACTAATTAAACAAACAAATGAAAACTGTCTAATGACTCTAGTGTTTTTATATATGTATTTCTGCTGTTGACCATACTACAAAGTAGAATCCTATTAATATGTTCACTAATTTCACTCATTACTACATTAGCATTAGTTCCTGAGACCTACAAAAGTTTGATAAGTTTAATTTATTTAAGATATTAGATTTAATTAATTAATTTTTTTTAATACTTTTTTCAATCTTTATTAGAGAATTTTTTTATGGGTGTGCACATGCATGCAGTGCATTTGAACCTATTCATAGTATGCTGCATATGGCATGAGTAATCTATTACATACTAAATTCATATCATGCCATGTGATGTGAATGAGTGCGGCATACTGCACATGTCCTGTTAAATTTCTCCTCTTATTGTCGTAATTTGTTTTTTTTTTTTTTTTACTCAATGATCATAAAACACATATCAATTGCATAATCTTTATATGTCAAGAAATATGATAACCCTACTACTAATATAATACTATGATCTTAAACTATGTATTTCCTTCTTCTATGAAAATTGATAATCTAATAACGTACAAAGTATAAATAATTAATTCTCTTCAAAGGTATGAAGGGAAACAGCCTACTAAACTTGCATATATCAAACTCCACAAAATCTATATATATAGAGTGGTCACATGCTTCCACCACTAGTCTTTGCAATACCGTATCAATATACACATATATATGATTGTAATATTACTAAGTATTCTCAAGAAAAAAAAGGCGCAAAAGAGGAGGAAAGATGGAGGATATTGAAACTTACTCACTTCATCAGCTTGAGACTGTTGTCTTGAGTAACAACTTATCTAATTCATGCTTCAATTCTCTTTAATACATTGCTTCAGCTAGCTACGTACTTATATAAATAAGATCGAGAACTTCATCGAAGATGCGTTTTTCGTGCTGTCCAGCCAGTACGATTGATGGAGCTTTAGAGCACAGTGGCTCAATTAAGGAAGACTTGGAGTTATTTAAGGGCCTGAAATAAGTCAGTCATTAGAAGTTAATGATATAATTAAAACACTTCAAAAAACTGATGTAGCATTTGCTGTGAATTTCGTCAGAAATTTGAAACTTTGAACTGAAGGGTATGATGGTATGATTAGGATGCTTTTGGGGAACTTTAATTTAAAATTTTGTCATAATGCTTCAAACTTGTATTAGTGACAACTGACAACTAAATATATAAATCTTCAATATCTTATTAATCAAAATTTTTTTTGTCCAAATGCTCCCTGAATTATTAGCTGCAAAGCATTATTAATCATGTAATTAATATAATAAAATGCCATTAGCACTTGTGTAATAAGGACAAAAGACAATCTGCTTCATTACTGAGGTCAATTAATTACATATATAACTAGCATTATGCAAGAAAGGGACATTCATATCTATAATGAAAATTAAAAAAACAAAAGGACATAAAAAATATTATACATAGAATTTAATAAAACAAAAAAACAGCATAGAAGGATTTACTATATGTCTAGCTTGTAGGATCTTCTATATATATATTAGCTGATGTTGTTAACACCAGCAGACAAAACTAAATGAATAAGCATTTGGTTTATGTAGATATATCCCACTTACCCGAGATCTTCAATCATATTTATTAATTATAAATATTTTCACAATTTTATGATGATATATATACATATATATATATAATAGTAATAATATGGTCACCATCCATGGCGGGCACAAGATGGTGCAAAATCGCAAAAGAGAATTATTTAAATTTGTAAATCACAAAAATACAGTGAAGACCGATAGAGAGATCTATATATCTTTCCATTATCATCATAGGATCTAGCTTAATTTTTGTTTAAGAGTAAAGTGACTTATAGGCACTGTTATATATTATGTCTTTTTCTCTATAAGCCACTATTATGCCAAATTAGGGTTTTTTTTTGAAGCTCCTGGGGTCTAGGGTTTATCATGAAAAGTATCAGCCATGGGTCCTGATCAATTAATTCTAATGTACATTTAAAAAATTGTAGAATTTTTTTCTGGGAAATTTACATTGAACTGAAAGATCATACATATGGTTGATTATACTAATAATTACTATTTATGCATAATATATATCTCTTGCATGATCATTTCATTAAACTATTTTGGATTTCTAGATCTAAATTCTATTAAACAGAAAAAAAATAAAAAAAAATAAAGAAGTTACCATTTGCTAAGTAAAGCAATAGGAAGCAAGATTATTGAATAGGAAAACTGGGACTATGATCATCTTTAGGCTTCATAGCAATCCTCCTCTTCTTTTTCTTCTTATATGGAATTCCTCTTGCCTTAGCTTGAGAGTCTCTCACTTCACGCAAATAAATCCGAATACCACCACTTGCAAAAGGGTTTGTTTCAGGCAAGCCACCGTTTTCTTCGTAGGCAGCTCGAAGGCGACCGATGAGTGCATCGAGGCTGCCCCAAGCTTGCTTAAGTGGGCAAGAGCAAGGCCCCGGTGGCTCCGGCTGTCCGAAAAACACACACCCTTGTAAGTGCACCTTGGTCTTGCCAAATTGATCGAGGTATCGGAGAAATTCAAGCACATGATTGGAGTTACACTGCGAAAGTGCCACGGGAGGCCTCTGGTTCCTCAAGTACTGACCAAAAGTGTTCCAATCTCTCCTCTTCTGTGACTCATATCGGCTTGGTGGAGGTGGGTTTTGTTGCTGCTGATCAGCAGCAGCACTGGATCTTGATGATGATCCTTCTGCTATAATATCTTTCCCTTTGTTGCTTGACATGATCAGTACTCACTAGCTAATCACTCCAACATGGAAAATAATTTCTCTCCAATTCTCTTCTGATAATCAGAATGAGATCATAGAGAAAATTGAGAAAAGAATCTTTGGAGATGAAATTAAAGGGAAGAGAAGAATTTCAGAGGTCGACAAAAATGAAGATCACATCATGGGGCTAATGAGGAGACATGGCATGGGTCCTATCAAGTGCTTTATCTCCTCTTTTTTCTTCCTCTATCACATTATTTTCTTTCTTTAATTGTACTATTACCATTTAATTATACTTTTTTATTTCTCTATATTTTATAATTGTGATTCCATCATCTGAGCAATCATTAAAGAGTATATTAGCCTAATATTAGCACCACTGTTTACATCTTGATGTGATTAAAGTGGATCAGCTGTGATCTCAACGGTGCAGATATCTTGATGATTAATCTAATTAGTGTGATATGGGGCATGGGATTTTATCATCACACATAAATGAAAATAATGCTTCCAATGAAATTATTATGCAGACCTTTATGTTAATAGGAATGCCACTATGAGAAAATATTGGAAAAAAAAAAAAAAAGGTTTTCAATTAGTTTAGTAAAGCTGTTTTCCTCTTATTTTAAAGTGAAAGATGACTTCAAAGATTCACTCAATAGAATGATATAATAGAATACCAGTTTTTATTTATTTTATTTTATTTTACTTTTTATTTTTTAATTTTTTTAATAAATTATTTATGAAATCAAATTGATAATGATGTACGCCTATGCTGAGGCCTTAATATAATATATTATTCGAGGCTTGCTTTAATATATTATTTGTTTTAGTCTAGTCGATTTTGGAAAAATAATTTCAGAATTGCGACTATACTATGTTACTATTACATAGTTGAAAAAAAAAAAAAAAGTTGTTGAGTTTCGTTCTACAGATGTGATATTGATTTTTATTTATTTATTTTTAGAATGACCTGACTAGAGAAGAACCTTGTATATGTTTGTGCTAAAAGAATATATATTTTTTAATATAAAAAGAATACTTTTTGATAACGAAAATTTAATATAACAAATAATTTTATTTTTATAATATATTAGAGGCCAACAAATTCAATCGAATTTATTCACATTTCTTTGTTTTACATTATATATTCTTACTCATAGAATGGTTGTAAATATTGTCACCTATAAATATGTTTTACACACCCATTTTATAATTTTATCAATGTCTAAAATTTAAAAATTAAACCATTACTATAAACACACATTCTAATACCAATAGTACCCCTATTAAAATGAATATATATATACATATATATATATATATGTATTACTATAAACACACATTCTAATACTAATAGTACCCACATTAAAATGAATATATATATATATATATATATTTAATATAATTTATTTATAGGCCCTCTTAAATTATTAATACATCCATTTTTTTTTTATAAATATATCATTTTTCTGAAAGCAAATAATGACATATATGATTTTTTTTTTTTTTTTTGTACTCATAAATATATCAATCTACGCCTATCATATATTTTTTTAAATTGATACAGTTCATAAATATAAAAGAAAGAAAAAAAAAAAAAAAGGTTTGAAATAGACTTGATGATAATTTGAAGACGAAAGAGGTATTACAATCACGAAATTTTCTTTTGTTCGTAGAAGTGCTAATAAATTGGATGACCCATTTACATTTGTAAATTCCACAATTTGCTTCAATTACTGCCATATTGATGCAGTAATTGAAGCAAATTGTGAGAACAAGCGAAAATGATATTTGTCCTTAAAGTAGTTGATACGTAGGGGAAAAATCCGTTCCCTCTTGCTGTCTTGCATTCTGATTTGTCATATTTGTTCAGATTTTTGTTGGGTTGAGAAAGTTCCCTCTTACATTCTGCATTTAGTTTTAGAAGACTTTCAGTCCAATTTGTAATCGTTTGTTTTGTTTTTTTTTTCCTTAATAAAATTAGGGTTTATCATTACTTTTTTTTTCCCTTCATATATAGTTGAAGATATGATAAATGTAATTAATGGGTGTACACGAGGACGAAGTTAGGATTTTAACTTTGGTGGGCCAAAACTTGAACTAATTTTAAAAGATGAATGTATAAATAATAATAATAAATATTAAATGCTATGCTAATATTAGTAATAATAATAATAAAAAAAACAAACCATATCATCTAAAGTCTCAATCACAAATGAAAGGAAATGAAACATAAACAATCTATATATGTGATTTAAAATGAAACTTTTCGCTATTATAGATCACTAAAGTCATCTATAAATTTCAAATTATTAATTAAGAAGATTCAAAAAATTGAAAAACCGGTAAAATATAATTATTTTTTTAAAGAATTTTGAAAACTATATACCTAAGATTGTGACTTGTAGAATAGATAAACAATTGGTTGTTGTGATTATAAAAACAATATGTTGTCCGTTGAAATTCTGACTATGAAAAAAGAAAAGAGAAAAAAGAAACAAAATAAACTAGGGTTAAAGTTAGAAAAGGAAACCTAATGTAAAAGAGAAACTTAAAAGGAAAGTAAAAACATGTCGTCTAATTAATCTTATATTTTATTGCTCTTAAAAGTGTAGATTGAATTAATTAAGTTTATTTATTTTTTAATTTTTTTTTACTATTGACAATCAAAATTTAAAGATCAGGTAGCTAGGGAAATTAAAAGCTTTAGTGGGGGAAATAAAAAATATGGTGAGGGAGCCCAACTTCATAACAGTGACTAATTTATATATATATATAAAAAAAAAAAACCCTAAAAGAAACATTGGACTTTTAATTTTTCTCATGGGCCTAGGGGCCATGGCCCCCTTGGGTACCCACCAAATTTCGTCCCTGAGTGTACATAATACTTGGTTTATTTTCCATTATAGTAATTTACCATTATTGATAAATTTATATTGAGATATTTTTATAATTAAAATTTTTAGTAAAATATGGTTGTACAAATCATATTTTTAAGTGGTATGTTGTAGAAAACCGCACACAATTGTGCAAATCTAAATTGCAGATAGTAATAAAAGCAATAAAGAAGAAATGAAGACACGAGAAATTTTACGTAGTTCAACGTAAGCCTATATCCATAGAGTGTACGTGTGCTCAATCCAATATCAGAGTTTATCTTATATATCATCACCAATCACCAATGCACCCTAATTTACAATTTTCTTTTTAAAACCCATCTATAGACGTCATTCCATGGAAGGAATTTCTGCTTTCAAGTAGTGATCCAATGCTTAAAAATTCTTTCGTGCACTCCCAAATGATATAAAAACTGTTGATTTTGACTCCTACAGCTACAGGCGGAGGGGGTAGGAAAATAATAGTATTCAACTTCAAGTCCTTGCCGTTGTAGTTAAAGTTGTTGCTGTTACTGTTGTTGTTGTTGTTGTTGAGGTCATAGGCTCATAGTTGTACATCTGAGTCTGTGCATACGAGGCTCTGCACCTGACATCATCCAGATGGTTGACCGTCAAAGATTTTATTTTTATTATTATAATAAATAATTAATGATCAAGTAATACCTTGGTTCAAGTTCAACATTCCAAAAAGCCATTAGTGGTGATGGGTTCAAATCCTACCATATATAGTTTACAAGTATATAGGATTTTTTATTTATTATTTTTTTTATTTCGGTTTGTGAAAATAATTATCTCCTATTATAAGAATAGATATCCGAACCACACATTTATTGTTTGATCCCGAACAGATCCTCGTAGGGGTAGGCATGGCTCGCATGGGTTGGTTTGGGTTGAGTTTGACGATACCCAAACCAAACTATTATTTAATCGGTTTACTTTTTTACAACCCAAACTAAACCAATTATAAGGTAAACCCAAACCAAACCAAACCAATAAAAATCAGTTTGGTTCGGTTTGGTTTAGCGGTTTAAGAATAGGATCAAAATCCCCTACTCATCTCATTTTTGCTCACCTTTTAAACATCTGGTGACATGTGTCAACCAAACAAATGAATGGTTAGGATTAATTTTTCTTATATTTTTTTCTCCCTTACCTGACAAACGACACCGTTTCTTTCCAAAAGTTAATTTTTTTTTCATTTTCTCTCTCCTCTCTCATCACCACCGGCTTCCACTTTTCTCTCTCTCTCTCTCTCTTCTCCTTCTCCAACTCAATCTCAATCTCTCATATCCACCTCAAACTGTAGTCTATATTTAAATCGAAGCTCTGAAACTTGATTAATGGCAACAACAAACACCAACTCAAGCTCACAAATGGATCCAAACAGCGGCTTCAGACCAAAATATTTCATAGTCTAAGACCAAGCATTTCTCTCCCACCACCATCTCACTTCTCAACCTCTCTCTACTACACAATTCGTTCTCTCTCTCCTCCACTCCTCCACAACCACCAATTTCTCAGAAACCCCATTTCTCTCATCTCCACTCCAAACTTTTTTTTTTCTTGTTTGTTTCATAATACTTTAAATTTTAATTGCATAGATAATTTTTCATAAGACCGATTTTGGGAATGAGAGATTGAGATTGAGTTGGAAATGGAGAGGAGATAGAGAGAGAAGAGAGACGGTGATGATGAGAGAGGAGAGAGAAAATGAAAAAAAAATTAACTTTTGGAAAGAAGTGTCGTTTGTCAGGTGAGGGAGAAAAAAAATAAAAAAAATAAATCCTAACCATTCATTTGTTTGGTCGACACATGTCACCAGATGCTTAAAAAGTGAGCAAAAATGAGATGAGCAAGGGATCTTGATCCAGGGATTGAGATCCCCTGCTTATCTCATTTGTTCTTATCTTTTTAACATCCAGTGACATGTGGCATCCAAACAAATGAATGGTTAGGATTAATTTGTCTTAATTTTTTTTTCTCTCTCCCCTAACAAATGACATTGTATCTCTCAAAACAAAAACAAAAAACAAAAAAAATTCTTCTTGTTTGACTTATAATACAGATTAAACGATTTTTTATAAAAAAAATAACATATTATTAATCTTCATTTCTTCACAAACCCATATCATTAATCTTCATTTTTCACAAACACAAATTGAATCACAATACACAAACCAAAAAATAAAATCTTTCCAAACATAAAAAGTTAGCAAATCTATTAAAAAAAACAAATAAATCTTTATAAAAAAAAAATAACACCACCGGACACCACTCTACCACACTCATCGGTCACCATCATCATCTTCCACCAACACCAACACCTAAACCGCCGCATCTTCTCTTCGCATCGCATTCAATTTCCTTCAGCCGCCATCGCCGCTGCCGCGTCTTCTCTCTCTTTTCACATCTGGTTCATCACTCTCTCTCTCTCCATGAATCCATCTCCATCAATCTCCTCCATTTCTGATCTCCGGTCCATCTTCTTGCTGACTTCTTTCTCTCCTATTTCATATGATTTCGTGTTTGGGTTTTGTGGTGGTTGACTGGTGCGATTTCGGGTTTGGTGGTGGTGCGATTTGTCGATTTCGTGTTTGGATTTTGATGGTGGTTTGACTAGTGCAATTTCGTTTTTGGGTGGTGGTGTGATTTCTCTATTGATGAAGATTTGAAGATCCATCAATGTTCTTTTTTATTTTATTTTTTTGTTTTTTCAATTTTTTTTGATTGGATTTCGTTATGTATTTGTGAAATAGGTTTTTGTTTTGTTGGTTGCTGATAAAATGAAGGAAAGAGAAGGGAAATCCTTGGTTATTTTAATTTTTAATTTTTTGGATTGTAAAGATGGATGATCTCCATAGTTTATTTATTTTTGGAATTTAATGGAGCTTGATCTGAAACAAATAAGAAGAAGAATTTTTGTGTTTTTTTCGTTTTGAGAGATACGATGTCGTTTGTTAGGGGAGAGAGAAAAAAAATTAAGACAAATTAATTATAACCATTCATTTGTTTGGATGCCACATGTCACTGGATATTAAAAAGATGAGTACAAATGAGATGAGCAGGGATCCCAATCCCTTAGGGAAACTAATAAAGGTATGATCTTCTTTATCTTCAATTCAATTTTATTATTTTGTTGCTGTTAATTAAATACAGTAATATTTTAGGTTATTTAAAAGCTAAAGATTGATTGGAGTATTGGTATTAGATATCTCATGACTTTATTTTATTTTATTGTCTGATAAGGTATTGAATTTTGTCTACCTAATTCAACTTCTACTTCATTAAGGTACTTCTTTTTCAATTTTTAAATTTATTTGTTTGAATTTTATCTCGAATGCAATAAGGTTATATCCTTTATAAATTGAGGTATATCTTTGAGTGGTTATTTGAGTAGGTTTTGTACAAACATAGTCGTTATGTTACCCAAGAATTAGTTGAGTTACAAGAATAATATTATTTTATCATTTTTTTTTAGTTCAATGAAATATACACAGTAACTTTTATTTACTAAATTATTAGTATGAATCTCATGGCACGTGTATGTATTATTTGATCTTGGCACGTCCTAACAGCCTTTTAGGTTAGTTTATAATAATTGAATTTCAATTAAAAAAAATCAAAGATTTGGAAATAAAAAAATAAAAAATAAAAAACTAAAAGAAATTAACTCTTTCTCACATAACTACTCAACAACTATATATATAATTCTGGTATTGTAGCTAAATCCTTTTTTTTTTTTCTTTTAAAAATAAAAAATAAAAAATTAGTATCGATATGATATGTTCTTAATTTGATAATTTGGTTTGTGTGGTAGCCAAAAATGGCCCATAGGCCCAATGTGATAAAGCCCAGACCTTGTAATAACTAGATCCCACCCAAGCCCATCGTGTTGGATCGATCCAACACAAATATCAGCAACATCTTAACTTGGTCTTGGAGGGACTAAGTCAAAAGGTCAGTCATTAACAGGTGGATCATTTGTTAAGAGGATCTCTCCAAGTATCTCGCCCATGATCAAGCCATGATCAAGGAACTATTGGAGCTACATCTTCCACTATAAATAGAGTGGCTCTTTCACTTAAAAAGCTCTCGGAAATCTTTCAAAAGAAAAGCTTAAGATAGCGTGCTAAAATTCTGTTCCCAAATATTCTGGTAACCGGAACTTGATCATATTCATCATCACGATCACTGCAAACCATTGCTCAGCCCAAGTACACCTAAGGCTAAGAATCCAACCACATCTCCCTATTTTTTCTATATTTTGTTTCGGTTTTAAGTCTTTTGCAGGTTCAACGAAAGGAGACGACCATTCCCAGTCGACAGTCTTCTCGTGTTTGTAGGTTCCCAGAGGAAACGACATCTCCTATCCGACAGTTCAACCAAGTTGCCTTGTGTAAGGTTTATGATTTGTATTGGCTTGATTCCATTGCAAAATGCTCTATATTTATATTAGTTATTGCTTAAGATGTTCTTTGAAGAAAGGAAGCTTAAAAGATGAAGAGCAATGTCTAGTGCAAAAGTCGTCTTCAAGAGGTGAAAAACGTCAAAGGTATATCTTGACTTCCATCCTCTTGCAAGGCGTTAGCGCACACACACACAATTCATACATGTGTGTCCTTGCATCGTGGTTCAAACATTTTGTATAACACTTTCACACACTTCATAGTATGCTCATGCATTGATCTTGTATAGACAAACATTGTGAAATTGCATGCTTTGTGACTATCTCTTTGATATGGCATGCTTGTGTGAATATGTGTTTATTTGTCTGTGTATTTTGTGTTTAGGACTTGAACATGTTCTTATTTAATGCCTTATTGTGTTCCGGTCGTTTTGGTTACTCATTCATAAGGTTTCGAGTCCAAACAATGTGACTATGCTACTTTTCGTTCTCATTCGTTGAGTTGACTTCATCATCGTTTTCCGAGATGATTTTTCAACCATTTTTCAAAGTTGTGTAATCTTCGTCGTGCGTGAGGGAGTCATGGTTCGTAATCCGAAAACGAATTCAAAATCGGAGTTCGGATGCCCAAAATACGGGCTGAAGAACCGAAGGAGCGAGCGAGAGTGGTCTAGAGCGCGTGAGGCCACAAGGCCTGGCCGTAAGGGAGGCCGTGGGCCCCACGGCCACGGGAGCCCTCTGCCCCTGTGTGGCCCACGCGCCCCCCATGGGGAGGTGATGTGGCACATGCTGATTTGCGAAAAATGCTCTCTCGCTCATCCTTTTAAACTCATCTCCTTCCCTCCACACTTGTTGAAGATCTTGATGAACATTTCACGAAATTCTGCACATTTTCTTCAATTTGTCATTTTCTTATTTTGATCATATCTCTTTCATACGAACTCGAAATCAATCAATTCAAAAACCAAAATTGTTGGTCTTAAAGAGAGCTACAAACTCCAAGCATTTCCAGAGGCAGTTGACTTCGTCATTTTTCTCAGTTGATCGATTTTCAGTCCGAGGTCAAGGTTGTTTGTTTAACTTCTTCTTTTTCAATTTCATCTTTGATCTTCTTTGATTCTTACTATTTGATTGATGAAATTTGTTGAGAAGCATGTTAGATCATATGCTAGGGGTGTTTGATCATTTTTTAATTGAGATTTAGCTTTGTGATTTGTTTTGAACATATATGTGCTAAACTTGATTTTGTGTGAAATTGATTCTAGAAAATGAATATATGATGTGTCTCATATTATTTTCTAGATTTTATTTCATGATCTAAGAACTAGGTTTTTAGTGTGATAAATTGAATATTCATACCTTTGTTCTTATTGATTTACATATCTTGATTTCTAGATAATCTTGTGATTGTGTGTTGGAAGCATATTCTAGATTGTCATTGAACATGTATATTTTGCTTGATTGATCATCTAGCTTAATTTGTTTATGTTTGCATCACTTGCATCACTTTAGATCATAGCCTTGCATTAGGTTGAAGTCTCTAGCAAAGTGAGTGAAGCTTTGTGGATAGAGCAAGGAAGTCTTGATTAGAGTCGAGAGGACTCGGATAATCAAGCAAGGAAGTCTTGTCTAGGGTTGGGAGGATCCGGATAGGCAAGCAAGAAATCTTCCTAGAGACGTGAGCGTCTTGGATAGGAAGTTGCTTTCTAAAGGTGTAGGATACATCTCGGATAGGAAGTAAGCTTGGTGATTCACTAGCCCGAGGGTAGATTAGGAGTTGATAGCTTGAGCGGATATCATGAGTGATAGCTTGAGTGTGTAAGTCCTTTTTCACATAGTGGATTGCTTTGCCGGTGGTTGTGGTATCAACCCGTGGATGTTTCCTCTTTGAGGTTTTACCACGTTAAAACACTTGTGTTCATTTTACTTTTACTTTTCTTTATCTTCCATATCTTTTATTGATTGCATATCTTGTAAATTGATTAACTCTTGTATAAGTGAAATCAATTAATTAGTCAAATTTAATCAAGTGTGCATTTTCATTGATATATTCCGCATTATTTTTAAATTGGGAGAATTTGGAGCCTATACCTATTCAGCCCCCCTTAGGTATATTTCACTACTACTTAAGGGAAATTTCACCTTGGGCCCAACATAACCCAACCCAATTAACGTACCACGTAGTTCGACCACCTACAGTTTGGCGCCCACCATGGGGCCCATTGCAACTGTCTTTGAACTTAATCAAATCACTTGAGTGACCAATCAATTTGTCTGGAGGTGGATCTGTCCCAACCGTCGAAGAGCAGATTGCTGCGTTAACCACTCAGATGACGGCTAACGCTGAGAAATTACAAGCACTCAAAGAGGAGAATGCAGCGATTCGAGCGACGAACGAAGAATTGAGGGCCTTGGTCGACGAGGTAGCACCTAATTCAACGACATCAGAGCGTCTAGTCTTAGCTCCAACTGGTGAACAGGTTGTCGATCGAACAGCTCCAAGAGCACCAAGCAACCCCATCATACTAGATATAAATCTAGGTGACTAGCAGAATCAACCGACGCCTCAGACAGCACAAGTCGAAATCGACCTCAACAATATGCTAGTCCGGAATGAGATGCTTAACGAGTAAGATTTAGCAGTGGATCCACAACCCGACAACGTCAACAGGACAATCGCATCGCTTAAGTCGACACCTGGATTGGTAAAACCCGGATCTGATTTACCTTTATCGGCTAATTTGGAATTTTCTCGTAGGTTTGTAGAAATAGAAGCACTCATTCAAAGAATTCCTGGAGTTCCAACTTCAATCAAGAAAAGTACAGCCAACAGCTTCACCGACTTACCATTTGTCGACGTGATAGCTCTCACCGAAATGCCCAGAAAATTCAACTTCCCAAACATGAAGCAGTACGAAGGGATGACCTATCCGGACGACCATATAGCACAGTACAAATAAAGGATGTTCACTGTTGCAATTCCACGTGACCTTAGAGAAGCATGCATGTGTTGGGGTTTTTTTTCCCTAAAGTTTGTAATTTGTAAATAAGATTTGAATATAAGTAGTTAAACTCATTATCAATAAGATAAACAACAATACAAAATTTAACCCAAGTGCATAACAGTAATATATATATATATATATATTTAAAAAACTCAAGTATAGAATGTATAAAACTTAAAAAAAAAAAAAAAAAAAAAAAAAAAAACTAAACTAAATCGTATTGTTTAATGCATTTTTGTACGAAACAATTAAAAAAAAAAAGTTACTTATCCTCAATAAATTTGTTTAGTGCCAACAACTTCAGATGAGATGAAATAGCTTTAGGAATAAATATAGGGGGTTAGAACTTAGAACTAGGGAAGCAGTACCCTTGAAAATAAATATAATATAAAATTAGGTTAATTTTAATATATATATTTAAGTATGTAATGGTTTGGTTTGGGTTGAGTTATGTGGGTTGATAAAACATAACCCACAAACCAACCCAAACCAATCGGGTTACTAAAAAAAATCCAATCGGTTTTTTTTCTTTAACCAAACCAAACCAACCTGCTTGGTTTGGTTTGGTTTGGACGGGTTTATCGGTTTGGTAGTTTGGGTGCCCACCCCTAGATCCTAATAGTCTTTTTGTAATACTTAAAAAAAAAGTTCAACATTCCAAAAGACCAAACCTAATAATTTACTCAACAATCTAACTATAAAAACACAACCACGTACGTGTGTGATATATATATAATGAGTCTCTCATAAGAATCCCTTATTTTAATTTCGGTAAGGAGTACCATGTAATCATATCGATTTTAATGAATTTTGATTTGATTTTTTGTGTGGATGATAAGTTCATCGAAATGTACTTATGAATAAAATTTGAGAATTTTTCAAGCACTAAAACTATTTGTCTTGAATTTCCTATAGTTCGCCCATGTTTTAGATGCCTTCGTATTTAAAATAATCAGGATAAATAGTTCTAGTATTTGAAAAATTTTTAAATTTTATTCATAGGTATATTTCGTTGAGCTTATCATCCACAAAAAAATTCAGATCAAAATCCATTCAAATCGATGTGATTTCATGGTGGTCCTTATCGAAATTAAAATAAAGGATCTCTTATGAAAGACTATATATATATATATATATATAATCCTGATTAGCCTATGCATTTTGTTTGGTAAACATCTTGTAACTTTAACAATTTCTTACTATATGAATTAGTCACCACTATTAACTAGTGGAACCATAACAAGATGAGGTTAGCCTGGTGGTAAAGCCTCTCACATCCACACCATGAGGTTATGGGTTCAAGTCTCTCCCCTTTCCTCATAAAACCCCGAATTATTGTAATATTTCAACCCAAAAAAATTACGAGCACAAATATCGTCATTGTTGATAATGGAGTTATGGAGGATCGATCAATCATCAATTAATATGAACATATATATAATATATATTATATATAATAGACGCACTCTAAACAATATCTAAACGTACAAGTAGTAAAGTTGGTGATGTTTTTATTCCTTCTCTTCTTGTTTCCTTTACTCTCCTTGCTTTTGGTCTTCGAGAAAGAACTTGCATGAGACGGTCATATTGCCACTTGGTGAGACCGTCCAATGCAAGTGTATCATTTGCATTAAAAACAAAACTATAATTTAAAATTGCCACATGGCACACTTATATTAGACGGTCTCATGACATGACAATGAGACTGTCCCATGTAAGTTTGATATGTGCACATATGCACATACAATGCAACCCACGCATGCCGTTGTTATTAGTCAGGCACCACGTTTGTTTGCTGTTGTTTTGTTGTTGTTTTATTAGGCACCACGTTTGTTAGTGGTTAATAGGAACTGATGTGGTTCCAGTAAGTTAGGAAGTGTTGGGGCAGTTGTGACTCCACTCAATAAGTTAGTGGTATCATGTTTTAGTGGTTTTCTGGATAATTGCTTTGTGGGTTAGTTAATTGCTTTTGTTTCTGTTATTTAAATTGTCTTGTTTGTAACTGGCCTATAAATAGCCAGAGGCAAAATGAATAAAGCATTGAATTATTAAGTAAAACTATCTTCCTCTATTCCTTTCTCTAATTCTGCTTCTTTTCTAAAATTACTCATATCAAATTGGTATCAAAGCCATTCGTTTCCATGGAAACTCGTAACAAAAGTAATACTGAATTCTGCAACGAAGTTACAAAAGTCTTGGCTCAACATGAGTCTCAATTTGACCTTCTCAAGGCTCAATATGAGTCTCGATTCGACACCCTCAACAACAATATGATTCAAGTCACAACCATCCTCCAAACCGTCATTAGTGAATTAACCAATTGTAAGGTTCATGATTTGTATTGGCTTGATTCCATTGCAAAACACTCCATATTATGTATTAGTTGTTGCTTAGGATATTCTTGGAAGAAAGGAAGCTTAAAAAGTGAAGAGCAACGTCTAGTGCAAAAGTCGTCTTCAAGAGGTGAAAAGCGTCAAAGGTATATCTTGACTCCTATCCTCTTGCAAGGCGTTAGCGCACACACACACAATTTATACATGTGTGTCCCTTTATCATGGTTCAAACATTTGGTATAACATATTCACACACTTCATAGTATGCTCATGCATTTATCTTGTATTGACAAACATTGTAGAATTGCATGCTTTATGACTATCTCTTTGATATGGCATGCTTGTATGAATATGTATTATTTGTTTGTGTATTTTGTGTTTTAGACTTGAACATTTTCTTATTTGATGCCTTATTGAGTTCCGGTCATTTCGGTTACTCATTCATAAGGTTTCGAGTCCAAATAACTTAGCTATGCTACTTTGCGTTCTCATTCGTTAAGTTGACTTCATCGTCATTTTCCGAGATGATTTCTCAACCATTTTTCAAAGTTTTGTAGTCATAGTCGTGCGTGAGGGATTCACGGTTTGTAATCCAAAACGGATTCGAAATCGGAGTTCGGATGCCTAAGATACGGCTGAAGAACGTGAGGGAGCGCGCGAGAGGCAAGCATGGCCAAAGGCCATGCATTGGCCACCATGTGTGGAGCCCGTGGGACCCACGGACAGAGCACCCCTCTGGTCCCGTGTGGCCCACGCACTCCCCATGGGGTGCTGACATGGCAGCCTCTGATTGGCTCCCATCATCCTCTCTCTTCTCCATCTCTTTTCCCTCCATTTATATTCGAAATCCCGAGCAGAATTCTTTACAATTTTTGATTTCTTATTTTGATCATATCTCTCTCATTTCAACTCCGAATTGAGTGATTCAAAAGCCAAAATTGTTGGTCTTGAAGAGAGCTACAAACCCCAAGCATTTTTAGAGCCATTTGAGTTCTTCATTTTTCCTAGTGATCTGATTTCAGTACGAGACTCAACTTTTGTATGTGAAACTTCTTCTTCTCACTTCATCTTTTGATCATCTCTTTTAATCTTCCTAATTGATAGATGATATGTTTAGAATGTTGTTAGATCATATTCTAGGGGTGGTTGATCTATTGATTGTTGAGTTTTAGCCATTTGATTTCAATTGAACATATATTGCTAAACTTGACCTATCTTGATATTGATTCTAGAAATACTTTTGTTCTTGAACTTGATTGTTGATTTCTAGGTTTTTGTCACATGTTCATGAACTAGGATTTTTTATTGTGCTATCTATCATTTAAATCTAGTTCTTGTTTGGATTGACTATGTTGTGGATTTCAAGTGTTAACTTGTTCACTTGATTTCAAAGCTAGTTTTGTGATTTTTATTGAAAACTTGTTACTCTAGCTTTGATTGACATGTTTAGGTTTCTAGATATTTTTGTGAATGACTTTGAATGTCTAATCTAGACTTCTAATCACATGTTCATAAGAATTAGCTAAATTTGCTTGTGAGCTTGATTTGTGCAAATCTAATTCTTCATAGAGTGTGTTTGATTTACTTGCTCTATTTGCTTGTGTTTGCATCATTTGCATCACTTAGATCATTGCCTTGTGAAAGGTTGAAGTCTCTTGCAAAGTGAGTGAAGCTTTGTCTTGAGCAAGAAGTCTTGGCTAGGAAAGTGTTCCGGATAGCCAAGCAAGAAGCCTTGATTAGAGTCGGGAGGACTCGGATAGTCAAGCAAGAAATCTTCCTAGAGACGTGAGCATCTTGGATAGGAAGTTGCTTTCTAGAGGTGTAGGATACATCTGGGATAGGAAGTAGGCTTGGTAGTTCACTTGCCCGAGGGTAGATTAGGAGGTGATAGCTTGAGCGGATATCATGTGTTGATAGCTTGAGTGTGTAAGTCCTTTTCATATAGTGAATTGCTTTGCCGGGTTGTGGTATCAACCCGTGGATGTTTCCTCTTTGAGGTTTTACCACGTAAAAACACTTGTGTTTATTTTTGTTCTTACTTTTCTTTATCTTCCATATCTTGTAAATTGATTAACTCTTGTATTAGTGAAATCAATTCATTTGCTAAATCTAATCAAGTGTGCATTTTCTTTGTTATATTCCACATCTTTTTAAGATTGGAAGAATTTGAGTAAATACCTATTCACCCCCCTCTAGGTATATTTTACACTATATTGCTTAAGGAATTTCACCAATTCCTATCATCCCTCGACCAACCAAAATGTCAGTCTATTGACAACTGGAGAAACCTCCCAAAACAGTTGTCCACCACTTTCAGCTTATTCTCTTGCTAGTGCAACCCTTAACTAGAATCACCATCAACTCAAACTTTCATTTCCAAAATTCGACGAGGAGGATCCGACAGGATGGACCTATAAGGCGAAGCAATACTTCGTGTTTAAGAACATCGTGAGTGATCAACAAGTGCAACTCGCTTCATTCCACCTCGAAGGAATTGCGTTATAGTGGCACCGTTGGTTGACCAATTTCAAGGGATCACTCACCTGGGTCGACCTCATAGTAGCAATCCTACAGTGTTTTGGGCCGATTGATTATGACGATCCCTCCGAAGCGCTGACTCGTCTAAAACATGTCACAATTGTCGAAGCCTATCAAGAAACCTTCGAGAAGTTGTCACACCGTGTTGATGGATTACCACAAAATTTTTTGGTAGGTTGTTTTATTGTAGGTCTCAAAGACAAAGTATGCCTCGACATCAAAATCAAGCAACCACGGACATTGGCAGACACAATTAGTGTTGCACGCATGGTAGAGGAATGAAATCTCTTACAAAGAAAAGGAGGAAGTTTCAATCGAGCTTCATCATTTACCACTGCCCATCGATTCACGCCTAACAGTTCAAGTGGCGTGTTAGGACCTGCCCCAGCTATCAAACCAAACCACAATTTAGTTAATTCCCCAGTCGCATTCAAACACATTACAAACCAGGAGGCTCACGAGCGACGCGAGAAGGGACTTTGCTACTACTGTGATGAGAAATTTCTACCCGATCATCGCTATCAAAGGTCGTAATTGTTCATGATTGAACACTCATTACCAAGCGATCATCCAAACACTCCAGAGCCCGAGATCGAACTAGAAATCATGGAGTCCTTACCAAAAATTTCATTCCATACAATTGTCGGAACCAAGCATCCGCAAACCATTCGGGTATTAGCGAAATTAAAAACAAGGACGTCACTATGTTAATAGACGGCGGAAGCACTCATAATTTCATCAACTAGTCCATTGTCTCTCAGTTTGGATTATAGGAGGTTCGAGATAGAAAGTTTCAGGTTATAGTGGCGAACCGTGAAAAGATTGAATGCAGAGAGTGTTGCCTGGCTCAAACTATACTCATAGAAGGTCACACGATTACTGCTGATTTTATATTCTTCCAGTTGCAGCTTGTCAAGTGGTCTTGGGTGTCCAATGGTTAGCAACCTTAGGGCCTATTGAGACTGATTACCGAAACCTGACAATGACCTTCAATGTTGGAGGGGTTAAGTGCATGTTCATGGGTTGGGATGACCAGAATTTGAAGCCCTATCAGACAAGGATCTCGCATATTTACATAGTACATGATTGTTGTTGCAAATTGCCCTCCTTGATTAACCAGAGGCCTGTTGGAAATTTTGTGATGAACTCCTAATTTGAGAGCACAATTTGAGTATGATAGATTCCATGAAAATGGAAGATTAAAGTGGATTCGAATTCTCCTCCGTGAGAGCTTCGAAATGGTGTACTCAAATTCACAAAATGGTTAATGGGTGAATGAGAAATTGAGTCTCAAAGTGAACCCATTGTGTAGGGATCAAAGTGAATCCCACATTGCTTAGGGAAGTCACTTATGTGTAGTATATAAGTGAATGTGTGATATGAGGTATCAACAATGTGTGGCATAAGGCTTTCTTGCGCGCGCAGGGGGGGGGGGGGTGCAAATCATGGACCCCGAACCTTCGAATGCACGACTCGTGTGTGGGCGCGACCTGCGTACACGAATGCCGCTCCGTTTGGACCGTGAGAGTCAAGTTGACTTTTTGCCACTTCCCTAAGTCAACGTTTTTGATAAGGAAAGAATTAATTGTTTGGATTCTGATTTCTTACTTGATCACTAAGAATAAAGAATCGATTTTAATTAGAAATAAATCTCTTTAAATGGAAATTATTCTCTAATTAATTGGATTTCCTTATTAAAATCAAAAACGTATTCACCAAGGATTTCCACATTAATCCCGAAACCCTAGTGGTTTATTATTATCTATAAAACCCTAGGTAGTCTGCTCATATTATTCATTCCGAAATTCATATAGCAGCAGCAGCAGCTTTCTTTTCTTCTCCTTACTCTGTTTTCTTGGCTTGGTAAGTTCGAACCCGTTTTGAGTTCGTTGAAAGTGGTTTGTGCCTCGCACTTCCCACTGTTAAACCGTTGTATCCTGGGAGACAATCGCTTAACACATACGGTGTTGTACGGCGAATTTGTCTTAAGGACACTGTGTGAAACACGGGCCTCGGTTCCCCTGTTTTGATTTCTAACGTTTGTTGTTTGTGCCAGTTTTCGCTTTATGTTTTGTTCATGCAACCAGACGGTATTTCATATGGATTTACAAGGCCACCAACGATTACCCCTTAGACTTATCAGGCGTCCTCACCAAATTCAAAAAAATATTTGATCCACCAACAAAATTGCCACCGCAACGTGCACATGACCACCAGATTCCCTTACAGCCAAACAACAAACCCATTAGTGTCAGACCATACAGGTACCTATACTATCAGAATACAAAAATTGAGAAAATGGTAAGAGAACTTTTGATTTCAAGGTTGATTCGTCTTAGTAACAGCCCATTTTCCTCACTAGTTATGTTGGTAAAAAAAGCAGATGGAACATAGAGATTTTGTGTAGATTACAGGGCTTTGAACAAGATAATGGTAAATGATAAGTATTCCATTCCTATTATCGACAAATTACTAGATGAACTTCATGGTGTCAAATATTTCTCCAAACTTGATTTACGGTCCAGCCACCATCAAATTCGCGTGAACAACTTGGACATTCCAAATACGGCATTCCGCACTCATGAGGGACACTACGAGTTCGTTGTCATGCCTTTTGGGCTCACGAACGCGCCGACCATTTTCCAGAGTCTTATGAATGATTTGTTTCATCCCTACTTGCGTAAGTTTATTTTGGTTTTTTTGATGACATTCTGGTTTATTCTATAAATTAGGATGATTACTTCTCACATCTACATACTGTTCTAATGATTTCAAAAGCTAATTGTCTATTTGCCAAGGAGTTAAAATTTAGATTCGGAGTACTGCAGATGGATTATTTGGGACATATTATTTCCAAAGATGGAGTGGCTATTGACCCAACGAAAATTTAAGCAGTTATTAATTGGCTTGAACCAACAACCGCAAGAGGAGTACGTGGCTTCTTAGGATTGGCAGGCTACTACGGAAATTCATCAGTGATTTGGGTAGTATCGTAGCTCTGCTGACTCACGTCATAGGTAATAATGGGTTTCGATGGGGTCCTAAAGTATCCTAAGCATTCACTGAGCTGAAACAGGCTCTCACCTTACCTCCTGTATTGTGTCTACTTGATTTCTCATAACAATTTATTGTCAAATGTGATGTAAGCGGAATCGGAGTTGGCACAATACTCATTCAACAAGGACAACCAATAGCTTTCTTTAGCCAGGCATTAAAAGGCTCATCATTAGCACTCTCAACCTATGAAAAGGAGATGCTCGCCATCGTCAAAGCCATTCAGAAATGATGCCCATATCTTCTTGGCAGACCGTTCATTGTACGAACAGACCACTGTAGTCTTAAGTACCTACTTGAAAAACGTATCACCGCTCTTGCACAAACTCGTTGGCTTTCCAAGCTTCTTGGATACGATTACGTTATTGAATACAAAAAGGGGCTTGTAAATCAAAGCACGGATGCATTATCACGAAAGTCCGAATTTAAATTTCTAGCGATCTCTCTACCATAGACGGATTGGTGGTTGCTTATTTAACAAGAGGTTAAACAAGATTCTTTTATAATCATTTGTCTGAAACTAATTCTATACTCAAGAGACACAAGTATATTCAGAGAGATGGAGTTTGGTTTAAAGGCAATAAGGTGTGTTTGAGTCCCACCTCATCTCTTCTTCCGGTGGTATTATCGGATAGTCATTCATCCTTTGTTGGCGGCCATTTCGGGTATCACAAAACCTTGGCCCGCATCCGATCCAATTTCAATTGACCAAAATATGCCGTGATGTGAAGGAATACTTACGAAATTGTGATTCCTGTCAATGCAATAAATCAGATTGTATGAGTCCTACTGGTCTTCTTTAGCCTTTAGTCATTCCCGACAGAATATGGGCAGATGTGTCCATGGATTTTGTAGAGGGACTACCTTCCTCACTGGGTCACACATAGTGATGGTGGTTGTAGACCGGTTAAGCAAGTATGCACACTTCGTGCCCTTGAAACATCCATACACTGCTCTAACGGTGGCTCAAGCTTTCATTGCAAACATTGTGAAGCTCCACGGAATCCCTGCCTCAATTGTCAGTGATCGTGATAAGGTATTCATCAGCTCTTTTTGGCAGACACTGTTTCGATTGCAGGGAACCAAACCCAACATGAGTTCAAGTTATCACCCTCAGACTACGGTCAAACCAAGGTGGTCAATAGAACATTGGAACAATACCTTCGTTGTTTTGTAAGGGATCAACCAAGAAAGTGGATTGAATGGATACCATGGGTGGAGTTTAGTTACAACACTTCTGTTCACTCATATACCAAAATTTCGCTTTTCGAGGCTGTGTCGGTATACCTCCTCCAAGCTTACTTCAATATGTACCTAGTACTACATGTGTGCAAGCAGTTGACAATTTTCTTTGTGATCGTGACTCTATTCTATGACTTGCGCCATCAATTGCTTCTCACTCAGGATCGTACGAAGGTTCATGTAGATTGTCACCATCATGAGGTTCATTTTAATGTTGGTGATTTCGTTTATCTCAAATTGCAGCCTTATAGGCAGACCTCAGTGGCCTTTTGCAGCTCAATGAAGCTGTCACCTCGTTTTTTTGGTCGCTATGAAATTCTTGCCAAGGTGGGCTCGGTGGCTTATAGACTTGCCTAACCACCAGGTTCACTCATTCATAATGTCTTCCATGTGAGTCTTCTTCGAAAACATTTGGGTACAGTGGTCCCACCTTCTCCAACTCTTCCACCAATTTCAGAGACTTCGACAATCCTTCCTCAGACTGAGGCCGTGTTGGACCGACGCATTATCCGTAAGGGGAATTATCGTCCGAAGACAGAGGTGTTAATTAAATGGAAAGACGCTCCTGCTGAAGATGCCACTTGGGAAAATCAGTGGCGGTTTTCCAAGTGCTATCCCTATTTCATCCTTACAGACAAGGATACTTTGAGGGTGGGGGAATGATATGTGCACATATGCACATACAACGCAACCCACACATGCTATTGTTATTAGTCAGGCACCACGTTTGTTTGCTATTGTTTTGTTTGTTGTTGTTATTAGGCACCACGTTTGTTAGTGGTTAATAAGAACTGATGTGGTTCCAGTAAGTTAGGAAGTAGTGGGGCAGTTGTGACTCCACTCAATAATTTAGTGGTATCATGTTTTAGTGGTTTCCTGGATAATTGCTTTGTGGGTTAATTAATTGCTTTTGTTTCTGTTATTTAAATTGTCTTGTTTGTAACTGGCCTATAAATAGCTAGAGGCAAAATGAATAAAGCATTGAATTATTAAGCAAAACTATCTTCCTCTGTTCTTTTCTCTCATTATGCTTATTTTCTAAAATTACTCATATCAAAGTTTTTCTCTCAGTCTTTTGATTTGAAACATGCATGCATACAAGCCATAGCTTATTATTGACACTATGCCGCTGGTGCGACCTGTCAGGAATTCATGGCATGTCATTTTTTTGGTGTGGAAATTATCAAAAATAAACACATGTATTATGAGAAATTTATTTTTAACCACATATAGAAGTTTAACGGTTAATATTCACATTATAACATTTCATTTCGGTCCATAACAAAAATTATGAAAATCCCCTACAACTTTATTATTATTATTATTATTATTATTCTTATTATTTTGAAAAACATAAAACCTAATATTTTAAAAAATAAATATAATTTTAATATTTCAAAAAAAAAAAAAAAAAAAAAAAACTTAGGTAAAAAATGTAGAAAATGTGAAACTTTAGAGAAAACATAAAATTACCAAAACATCTTTCCAAAGGTTTGTTTTTAATGTTTTTTTATAAGACAATTATCAAAACATCCTCCCCACGAGGGATGTTTTGGTTAAATGTTAAACACTTCACATTTAGGGTTGTAAGTTGCTCAAGGTTGATTGACTTATTTCGGTGACAAACCACAAATTGGAGTTTGAATTGTAAGGGTAGCTTAGGTATTAATGATCAAGCTCAAAGGCCCTCTCAAGACCTCAAAGTGTTAAACACTTCAAAGGTATATCTCTTGTGCTTAGTTTTCATTGAATAGATTAGTCGCACACACATACCACATCATGTATGCATGTGTGTTTAATGCTTACTATGAACAATCTCTTCACTTTTCACACTCACACATATTGTATATTAGACTAAGTGTGAATTACCTTTGAAAAGAGAAATCTTCTATTTACCGTTGCCTGTACCGCCCCTGGTACAAGTGCCTAGGCAACAGTTTAAGCCAGGTCAAACGACCTGTGGCTTTTGCGCGGTCTATACCGCGATGGAGAGAAAAGTCTATGGGGCGGTCTCCAAGGTGTCAAACTCCAGAGCAATCATGCTCTGTATACTGCGGCACAGGCACTTGCCTGGGCAACTGTACAGGGAGCGGTTCAAACGGAGTTTTGTTTTTTAAAATGACCAAAATGGTGTGGCTTTGAGGGAATCACTTATATAAGTGCCTATTAGTCTTTAGGTCAGCCCACATGAGTTCAAGATCACATTTTTTACTTAGAAAATTTTCAAGAGAGAAATTCTTTCAAAAAACTCACCTTTAAACACTCAAAACCATTTTCATATGTATCAAACTTCATCTAGCATCATCTAGCTTATCTAGGATGCTTTCTTGCATGGATTTTACTCAAAACACATGCCTTGGTAAGTTTTTCATTAATTTCATCTAATCTTAGTGTTTTACTTAACAAGAAATCTCTTTAATTACTTGTATGTTCTTAGATCATATTCTATTATACAAGATAGAGATTATTGTATTGTTTTGATTGAGTGTTGTATTGTGATAGCTATACCTAGGTTAGCTATGCTTTATGCCATGACATATAGCAATTAATATCTAAGGTTGATTTAATTGACATCTTATAATCCTAGATAAGCATTTAGTGTAACCTAGCATTAATTGCATATTTGGATATTTTTGCATATTCACATAGGTTGTTTAATCTCTTCATTGAGAAGTAAGTCTTGTGGCTAAGGTTGCTTAGGCTGCAAGCAAATTGATCTAGGTTTACTTTTAAAGGCCTACGGGTAGTAGTGGTAGGATAATGACCGTGTAGGGTTTGACGTGGTCAACCTAGGTTGTGGGCACCATTACAATTAGTGAATTCGAGGATCGTGTGCAGCGCACATAACAGCCTGCAGTTTTTCCTTGTTGAAGGTTTCCACATAAAAAATCAATGTCATTTAAATTTTGCACTTTACACTTGATTTATTATATTGACTAGATTGGGGTTATTTTCGTAAAATTGACTAATCGCAAAAATTTGGTAATAACCGGATTAAAATCTATTCACCCCCTAGATAGTTTTATACACCGGTATAATATTTATTTCAAGGGTTTTACTTTTTTTCTTTTTCCTTTTCTCTAAATCAAACAGTGCTTCCAGGAAGGGCCGCTTGGTGGTGTTGTTGTCGTGTTTGGGTGTGCATTGCCTAGGCGACAACTAGTCCCGACAACGCTGGTCTCGACGGCACCTTCCTTGAGAGGCATAGTCTATAGTAAAGGCGCCGCAGGTGGGAGCAATGGCGGCTCAAGAACATAAGAGGCGTAAGACGAAAAATCTTAAATTAAGCCTTTTGGTATTAAATATTAAAAAAAAAAAAAATCAATTTTTATAATAAAACTTTCACATATTCTTGTAAAATGGATATTGTGGGACTTAAACTCTCATCACCATGTAGAAATGGAGCGAACACCACTTGAACTAAAGAGGATATGTGCAATTTAATTCTTCCTTTCTCTAAATTCTCAAATGAATATATTTTATTAATCTAAATTAATTGGAAAACGATTATTATCATTTAGTTGGAAATCAGAAGAACAAATTTCTAAAAGAATTATAATTGACGAAATAGACAAATCTAACATATTTTTGAAATCAAAATTCACTTTTACCTTATTTTCAAAATAAAACTGTATTCAACCAAAACTTTCAAAAACTATTCATAACTAACCTAAAATGACGAAAATGCTCCTAAAGTTTTTTTTTTTTTCTTTCTTCTCTTTCTTTCTTCTTTCTTGGTTCCTCACTTTCTCTCTCCAAAATCCCCTTTTCTTCCTCCCGGTCACCATACGACTAGTTTTTAATGCTTTAAATAGCTAACAGTTGTTTGTATTGGTGTAAATTTCATGGCTTTAGATACTATTTTAGATTATGTGTGGTTTTCAAAATTAATTTTGAAGTTTTCGAAAATTTTGGGTTTTTGAAGAACGTTGCATGTCGGCCATGAAATATTTCATAGTTCATCATGTAACATACTTCATTAATTTATGGATTTTTGATGAACACTACATGATAGCTTGCCATGTAATATATTTTCACTTCATCATGTAACCTGTATGACATGTAATTCTTTAAGGGAATTGAAACATAGTCCTTTTACAAGCAAGGTTTTTTAAAACTAAAATTTTACCACAGCCAGGATAGAAATGAATTTGACGAATTTCATTTGATTTTTTTTTTCTCTAAATTGAAAATATAATTGAGATTATATTAAAATTAGCAATCTATATTATAAGATTAAATAAATATATATGAAAATCATAATTAAAAATTTGAAAAAAAAAAATATAGGCCTTTAAAAAAGGCCTAGGCAAGTGAGGCCTTAAGCAATTGCCTCACTTGCCTAGGCCTTGAGCCGGCTCTAGGTGGGAGATGAAAGATAAAAGATATGACAGTGTTTGAGGAGTGTTTTTAAAAGAGTATCTCGCTAATTGCTCAAAAATGTGGTTAAAAACAAAGTCTCTAATGTTTCTAGAGAATATTGTACTTTTGCGTTTATTACACATACATACTCTTGACTAACGTTTGACAAGTCAAAGATAAGAGTTGACCATCATTACAATTGGAAATGAGCAGATTGCCCTTCCTTTCAATATTCTATTTATTAAAAAAAAAATTACTAAATAGCCAAAAAAAAAAAATTCTAAACAATTAACAATAAAAAAAATAAATTACTAAATATATATTTTTATTTTTTTTGAAATAAAATTACTAAATAATTTTAATAATAAAAAAAATTAATCACAAAATAATTTTAACAATATAAAATTAAATTACTAAATAAATTTAACAAAATAAATCCGAAATTGTAAGAAAAATTTAAAAGATCCCCATTGATTTTTTTTTAATTAAAAAAAGCCCTTTCAAATTTTTATTTTTATTTATTTTTATTTTAAAGATTAGAAGTAACACCCACGAATGGCAATGGGGTGGGTTTGGGGCGGGGTGGCCCTCCCCGCACCCCGTCCAATTTATTTTTTTAAACCCCATTCCCACATAAAACCCCACCATATATGGAGCAGAGCAGAGCAGGGCGGGGAGGGGTGGGGTTAGGGGCATGCCTTTCCCATCCCCACCTATTTACCCCATTTAACCCATTATCAAAATTATTTATTAAAATAATAAATATATAACCTCATGAATATGCTATAATATATAAAGTAATTCCAAAAATTATTGAAAATCATCTCATAAATATTAAAAATAAACATAAATATCACAACTAAACAAATAAATTCAATAAATTTTAAACATAGGATTAAAAGAAAAAAACTAAATAAAAAAAAAAAGATTATATTTTAAGTGGGCGAGGCGAGGATTATATAACTCATCCCCGCCCCATACCCATTGCGGGTTTTACTATCTATCCCTGTCTTCGCCTTATCCCTACCAAATTGAAACCCATCCCCACCCCATAAGTACGGGTCTTCACGAGGCCCCATACCCTCAGGTTATTTTTCCATTCCTAATAACGCTAAAAATTATTAATAAAAAAAAAAAATGAAAAGACAAAAAATATCAGAGGCAATCTAGCATAAATTTCCTTCTTCATCTTTTGTTCTTTCATTTTGTACATTTTTTCTTTTTATCTCCAATTCTCTTCAATTAAGCTCTAACACCTTATTTTGGGATAAAAACCTACACAAGGTCACAAAAGACATTAAAACACTAAAATACTCGAGAAACGAGTGCAAGAGATCGAAAATGGGGATCTCAAATATGTATATAAATGGTCTGATCACGTATCTCTGGAGATGGTGTTCTATTTATAGCCTTCTAGAGGCTGGTAGTGCAGCTCGTTAGTTATCAAGATCCGTCGAATCATGGGCGAATTACCTAGGATCTGATAACAACTAAATCAAACGTGCTGTTATCTTTTATCAGATAACTGACTCGATCAAACTTTCGCTGGAGTGAAGTAACTTGAGTTGGTTGGGCCTCAACCTACCCTTCACCTTTGGACTTGACCCGGTCCACACTCAAAGAATGCAGGGGCCTATGAGTTGGGCCTAAAGCCAGATGTTGGCTACCGCAACGTTCAACTCGAAAAATTAAGAATAAACAAAGAGAGCTTCTCCTTACAATCTACAAATTATCTATCCACACTCAAAATTGATTTTTTTAATTAATGACAATTTTAACCTAAACTAAAATTACTAAACAAGACAAAAAAATAAAAAAAAAATTAAAGACACTCCAAACTAATTAAATTATTAAAAAAAAAAAATCCTTTCCTAAATCATTAAATTAAATATTACGTATTAAATTCTCTTCCCTAAATCTGTTATTACCATATAAAACACTCTCTCCATTTTTTTTTTTAAAAATATATCATATTTCCATACTTTTTCTATCAATCTCTGATTAATAGTTAAAGAAAAAAAAAAACTTATGAATATTTTAGTTTTTTACTAACTGTAATATATAATATATATATATATAAAGCTTGAATTGTTTCAACTAGATTCGATTAAACTCATAATTTCTAAGACTAATGAAAGAATTAAAGTTCTCTAGGTAATCACATACCTACAAATGTAACAAAAAACAATTTCATATTTTGATTTTTTTTTTTTTTATATATACATACATGGTTCCCAAAAATCAAGTTTATTAGTAAGTTTTTTTTTTTTTTCTCTCTTAACTGTCAGTCTTGCTGAGAAAGAATGGAGATAGAAAATTAGAGATATTTATTGGAAGAGAGAGTTTAATATGGTAATTAAAAATTTAGGAGAGAATATTTAATATGCAATGATTAATCTAATGATTTATGAGAGATAATTTCTTTTTTTAATAATTTAATTCAAAAAAGATAAAAAGATAATCTTGTACAAAATGAAGTGTCTTTAGAATTTTTTAAAATTTAAATTTTGAGAATAAAGTGTTTTTAGAAAAGAAGTGTAAAAAGAAAAAATTGGATTGTCAAAAGAAGCTCTCATAAACAAACTATATGCAGAGTAAATAATAAGAGCTACCTCAAAATAAGATGGATATTGCATAATAAAATAAAAAAAGGGGAATTGCACAAATCCCTCGAGATTTGATAAAATTGCACGGATATGGCAGTTTTGGCCATATACACACAAAATTCCCTTAACATTTGAATATCGTTGCACAAACATCCGCTACAATTAGATGGATCCGTTAGTCAGTGGTCAAAATTGTAAAAAAGTCTAAAATACCCTTTATTTTAATTTTAAATAAACTAAATAATTAAAAAATAAGATCAAAAAATATTTTAATTTTTTTTTAGAAATAATGAATATATCTAAAATCTGAAACCTGAAAAAAAAAATCATATTTACAAATAAAAAAATAGTTTTTAAAACAATTTAATTAAATTTTAAATTTTAGATTTAAAAAAAAAATTTAATTTATTTAAGATCAAGGGGGAACTGCACAAACTATTTTTTTTTTTTTTAAGATGAATTTTTTTTCTAGGTTTCAGATTTAAGATATATTCATGTTTTCTAAAAGATTTTTAAATATTTTTTAATCTTATTTAAAAAAATAGTTTATTTTTTAAAAAAAAGGGTATTTTAGACTTTTTACACATTTGACCATTGACTAACGGATCCATCTAACGGTAGGGGATGTTTGTGCAACAATTTTCAAATGTTGAGGGAAGTTTGTGCGTATATGGCCAAAACTACTATATCCATGTAATTTTATTAAACTTTAGGGGAGTTTGTGCAACTCCCCCAAATAAAAAAATATAAAGTCTTAATTTATTCTAGTGAGTACCTAATAAAAAAAAATACACACACACACATATATAAATATAATATACACATAGACGGATTTAGTTATTATACAGTTCATGTATAGGTGCGAGGGTAATTACGAGAGGAGGTTATTTCCTTTTAATTTAATTTTTTATAAATTTTCAAATCTATAATTTTTGTAGGCCTTTCAATCCAATGGATGAAAATGAACCATGTAACTATACCGTAACTGTAACTATATAGTAGTTGAACCAATATAGACTAGATTAGAAATAATGCATGAAATCATAAGAAATTAAAATTCTAAAAGGGATTGATATTGTCTTTGGCAAACAAATACAAAAGAAATTTATATTATTAATAAGATGGAGGAGCTATGTTGCAGTTATCGTCTTCATACAACGGTTCATAATATGCCTATAATAAAAATTTGGGCTAATTGTACAAACTTCCCCTGAGTTTAGGTATTATTGCATGAATATGGAACATTTTTCAATAACAACACAAACATCCCCTACCCTTAGTTGACTTTTGTCAACTTTAACATTTGACCATAATTTTAACCTGAAATGACCAAAATAACCCTAATCACTTATTTTATCTTTTATTTTATTATTTTAAATATATAAAACATAATAATAAATAAAATAAATAGATGCCTTCTTTTTTCTTCCAATTTTTTTTTCTTTCTTCCATTTTCTTTTTTCTTTCTCATAGTTTCTGGATTTTCTCACTCCCCAAACACTATTTCAGATTTCAAAAACAAACTTTTATCACTCAAACATTAAATTTCATGCCCATCAACCCACAAACAATTTTACTTGCTTCATCAACCCAATCAAACACTCATCAATCCACAAACAATTATATGTAATCAACTGAATCAAACACACCATTAAAACTCATCAATCCACAAACAATTTTATGTAATTAACCAATTCAAACACACCATTAAAACTCATCAATCCACAAACAATTTTATGTAATTAACCAATTCAAAACACACAAAATTAAATGATGTAATCACTTCTACATCTCAATTTGTTTTCTCTCCCATAAAAGAAAGCAGATTTTTTTCTTCTTTTTTCTTCAAAAAAAAAAAAAAAAAAAAAAAAAAAAAAAAAAAACACAATCCAGTCCCAGTCTTAGAGACCATTCGAATCCGTTTGACGTCGAGCTCGTGATCATCTCTGCAAATACCTTAAGAACATCAACTAGAAAAATGGAGACCTGAAACCTTACTACATCTCCTAGGTCGACCCGGACAACCTCTGAATTCGACGAAACGCTCCTCTGCTGCTCTGCGTCGCCTCTAAATCAGACGATCTGCTCATCCTTGTACCTATGAATTTGATGATCAACTCCGCCGAGTCGCTCCTACTCTTACTCCTAATCGATCATCTCTGTCGCACTAAGATGGAGCGACGCTCTAGGAGATAGAGCGCAATCTCCATCTAAGATAGAGAAGGATCGCCAGATAGAGAGAGAGTTTGACTAAATCTGATTCGTTTTTTTTTTTTTTTTTTCAAAATATTTTTATGCTATTTATTGTTTAAAAATTATATACATATTTTTTCATGCATTAAAAATATTATTAGATATTATTTCAATCTGACATGTAATAGAATGACCATTTTACCCTTCCTCTGTTAAGTACTAACAGCAATCCACTAACGCCATAGTATATTCGTGTAATTATGAGTAAAAGTTCCATATATGTGCAATTAGACCTAATGTTAGGGGAAGTTTATGCAATTAGTTCTTAAAATTTAGTTAATTGAATTTTCATTGGCTGGGGGTCCATGGCCCTTAATGGCCCCACTTTGCCTTCGCCTATGCTCACATACGATCTTACTAAACCTTAGTTATGCGATCAAATACAATTTATTTGTGATAACATTCTATGAATAATGTTAGATATCCTAACTCATATCTCAACTTCCATTCCAACTAGTGAGGTGTTAATTGGTGAGTGGATACATGTGATAAGTGAGATAAATCATCATTAATGTGTATCCACTCACTATTTGACACTTTAGCTGCCATAAGGTTTGGGATGAAAAAGTTAGGATTTTAGATGAGATGCGTAGCATTACATGCATTATCATTATATTATATATTATATATATATATATATGGGTCAATCTATAGAGCACCGTACACATTAAAAATATTATATGTGATCATAATATTGCCTTTTTGGCGTGATCACATACAATTCACATGTGATCACATAAAAATTTAAGTCTTGTTTTGCCATGATTACATGTATCTTATATGTGATAACATGCTACAATATTTCTGGTGCACCATACACTAGTGTCTAGCCCCCCTTAAAAAAAAATTAAAATGGTATAAGAAAATTAATTAAAGATTTTTTTTAAAGTTAAATTAATTAAAGAATTAATGTTATTTTCTATTTAAAGTAGAATAAATAAATTTTTTTTCTTTTTTCTTTATATAATAACAATTCTTTCGTATCATTCTTCAAATTTACTCAAATTTGACTCAATCTTTTTATCAACATCCAACAATTAATCTTCAAATTATATGTTTTGGGTGAATATTATAGCTTTAAATATTTATTTTGTTTTAAAGTTTTAGGGTTACTATAATTTTTTAATGAGATTTTAAGAGTAATCCAATTTTAAATTTACAAAATAACGATATTGTTATATAAATTTCATTAAATTTTTCAGAACATTATATTAGTATATTTTGAATTAATCAAACTAATATAATAATATAAGAACATTGTATATTTAAATTATTATTTTTTTCAGCATCAGAACATCATTTCGCATTAAGATGGAAAATAATTTTTTAACAAACTTCATGCATGTCTACGTTGAAAGAGAGATTATCGTTGTCAATAATTAAAAAAAAAATCGTAGGATACAATTTAATTAGAGTTCGTATTTGCATTTTTTGTTTCTCTTATAATTTGTTTTGACTTTTTAAAAATAAAATAAAATAAAATCCGATAACATATTTATTCATAATGTACATTTCATTGGAACGTCTAATTATGTCATTTTAACCAAGTGATGTTGATGTTCAATAAATAAAAAATACAATTCTAGCCTACCCTAGTTTTCAGTCTTGGTTCATCCCTGTATATATATATATATATATATATATAAACGGTCCCGTTCACATCAGTACACACTGATGTAACTACATCAGTACCAATGCATGTTGACCACTGATTATGGAGAAGCTTTGACAAATACATACACTTTGAGTCAAAGTATGTAAATCTAATGGTCCACATCTAACGCACTGATGCAGTTATATCAGTGTGCACTAACTTGAACATTTATATGTGTATGTATATATATATATATATATATATAGCTTCTTACCTACAAACGCCCTGACATAAGGTTATATAAAAACCTATTTGGTGTCAACCTTTTGAGCAAAATCCAAAAGATGTTGTGTTCTCTCTCTTGGTAAACCACTTACATAACATCCCTTGGATTTTGATTTAAAGGTTGACAAATTTGTTTGTATATAACCTTATGTTAGGGGGGGTTTGTAGGAGAGAAGCGCTCCTCTCTCTCTCTCTCTCCTCTCTCCTCTCTCTCTCTCTCTCTCTCTCTCTCTCTATATATATTATATATATATTATATGGCTCATTCTTGAGTGCAACATGACATCATACAATTTTGAAAAATAGTATGTGATCACATATGATTACATATGATCATAAATATATATAATGTTATCGCATATGAATTGCACGTGATCACACAATTAAATTATTGTGATCGTATGTTAGAACATACAATCACATATTAGCTGATGTGGTTGTACCAAAGAAGACATGATCACAATCAAAAAATTTCATTGCATCATGTAACGTTGCACCCAAGAACAGCTATATATATATATATATATGATAACATGCAATCATATATGATCACATAATGTTGCACTATCATTGGTTCAACATTTCACATTAGAATGAGAGACATCTAAAAAAACATGAGTAAAGGATTCAACCATTATTTATATATAAATGGCATTTAACAACAGTTGAACACAAACTTGGAAAAGATTGTATTAATTTACTTTATTCTTCATTATATTTTTAATATTTTAATAATTAATATTAAATTATTTTAAAAGTTAAACGGGTTCAGTTGTGGTTTTTTTCTTAAACCCACACCCGATCGTGCTTCGGGTTATATTTAGCATCCACACCCGTGGCAAGTTTGGATTTTGCAACTCCAAATCCGGACAGGTCAAATTGCCCTATAATATAATAATAATAATAATAATAATTCCATTGACGAAAAATTTGAGGACCTGAAAAAAGAATATATATAATATGGGCTGCCCTTGGGTTCAACGTTACATGATACAAAATAGAAAATTTGACTGTGATCATGTCTTATTTGGTACAACCACATCAACTAATATATTGCATGTTCTAACATGTGATCACAATAATTTAATTGTGTGATCACGTGCAATTCATATGCGATAATATTATAAATATTTTTGATCACATACAATCATATGTGATCACATACAATTGTATCGTGTAATGTTGCACTAAAGAATGACCATATATATATATATATATAATTGGGATTGCAATTGATGAGGCGGTAGTTTTTCATATGAAAGCTAACCTACGCCAATAATTGAAGAGAAACGATGACAGCTAACCGTTATTGGTCATTTTATACTTAATCAATTTAGAAGACTCTATGGCAGAAAATCATTTAATAAAGAAAAAATATCAACATCATGGTCCGATATACCTATAAATTAATGGCCAGATTATTCCATTTTGATAGTGAAAGGTTAAAATATGAATGTATTCCTAGGTGGAAAAGGTAATCCACCTTTATATCCATATCCTAAGAGAGATTTGAGATTGGTTTTTTAATTATATTCAATTGTACCAAAAGGTTAATGCATCAAATTATTGTGAATTCTTATGTTTAGTCAATCAACATCTCAAGTAAAAGAATTGCTATGTGGAATTGAAACTTTTTCCCCAATCTTTTTTGCTGCCCTGAACCTTAAGTAATTGGACGTCCTAAATTTCAAATTCTTTGTCAAAGCCTTGTTTAACTTTTCTAAATTTATTTAATAATCAACTTTTTTTTTTCAAACACTTATTCGAATAATGATCTTTTGGGATTTATAGAATATTGTATCAATTTTTGGGGTATAAAAAGATTCAATGTTCCCCAAAAGAATAATTCAGGATTTTGAATTTTGGGTTTGTGTTTTATTTATCATTGTTCCTTCATTTAATTGATAGTGTCAACCTGTAAATCTAATCACTCTCCATTTTTATTTACTAAAGTTCTCTAAAAGTCTCCCTCTTATTTTTCTCTCAACTTGAAGGAGTGGCTGGTGGGGTGATGGTGTAAGTTTTGATTATCATGGAGTATAATGATCTCTCTAAACTGTGTGAGTCCTTGTCTCTTGCGGGAGATACTGATATCCCAGAGATTATAATCAAAGGGAGGTTAAACGGACTAGTGATCGGAAAGTGGCGCATTCCTTGGTGGGTAAGATTCTTACGACAAAACCGATTAATAGGGAGGCGTTTATCTCATGGATCCCGAAGTTATGGAGAACTACTGAACCTTTTGAAATCAATGCCATGGGACTCAATATTTTCGTTTTTCGATTCAGGAATTCTAAAGATAAAAGAAGGGTGCTCTCGGGAGGGCCGTGTTTTTTAACGACAGTATTATAGCCTTAGAGGAACCCAGAGGGATGGGAAAATTTCAAGAGCTGGAATTTCGTAGGGTATCCTTTTGGGTGCAACTTCATAATTGTCCCTTACTCTGTATGAATCAAGAAGCTGGGTTGGTTCTAGGCAGAATGTTGGGAAGAGTGGAAGAAATTGACCTTGGCTACTCAGGGGATTGCCTCGATAAGTTTCTCCGTATTCGCGTGAACATTGATATATCGCAGCCTCTTAAGCGAGCTTTAAAGGTAGGAGTGGAGGGTTCGGAGGAGATGGCCACGATTGTAGTCCGATATGAACATCTACTGGAACTATGTTTCCATTGTGGGATTCTAGGCCATCCGTTACGTGAATGTCCCTTACGGCAGCCTTCCGAGGAAGAGGGAAGACCTCTGAAATATGGGGCATGGATTAGGGCTGGGATGATGATAGGTGAGGAAACTAAAGGGAAGTGGCCACGCGGTGATGGGGATCATCACAGTGGTGGATCGAAGCAAAACGTTTCTGAGCCGAAAACTACTTCCGGTGGAAACCAAAAAATGTGTTGCCTCCCCCTCTTATGGTGGAGATGAATGAAACTCCGGTCGTGGATTCCAGTGAAGCACTTCGGCTCACGGCGAAGCAAAAAGGGAAAGAAAAGATTTCGGCAATCATGGGACATGAGGCCTTTGAATCCGGGATACTAATGCCAAATGATTTTGGAAAGTCCAGGATTGTTGGAAATCCTGTGGACAACTTTATTCTTTCTTTGGAAATCCAGAATCAAATTAATCAGGAAGTCAACTTTGTCAATACGGCCAATGATAAGGGATTGATTGAGATAGTCTTAGAGGATGTTTAAGAATCTGCAGCTGTTATTAAGGATCCGAATAAGGAGACAGTATGTATCCTCGATAATATAGTTTGTGGTTCAGTTTTGGGCCAGTTTGTGAAGTGGGCTAGTTGTGAAGGGGCCCAAAAATCAATCGGAGGTAGACCCAAACTTGGTGTTACTTTTCTAGCCCTTATAAAAAAGAGTCTAAATCCAAATATCGTGGAATAGTAAGTGGGCCGCTTTATGAGGTTCCCGTATAGGCCCAGGTCTTGATTTGGAAAGATAAATATTTGAAGTGGCTGTTGAAGAATGGGTGGAGAGTCTAGAATTGGAGAATACAGAAATCGCCCAAAATGGAATTGCAGAGGTAGTCTCAAAAGGTAGCTGTCCTAATTTGGTGTATGATGTTTCGCAACTTTCATCACCTGTTTTGCTTAACAACGATGTTGATATATCGATGGGTCTTGCGGAGCAGGCCGACTAGGAGCCATGAATTGCCTCAACTAGAACGTTCGGGGCCTGGGCAACCCGAGGACCTTCAAATCATTGCACAAGTATGTGTAAAAACATGGCCCTGGTTTGGTCTTTTTGATGGAAACTAAAATGTCTGCTGTTCAAATGGAGAAGATGAGGTGTAATTTGGGTTTTGCTGCTGGTTTTTGGGTTGATCGGGTGGGTTTTAATGGGGGTTTGGCGCTGCTTTGGAAGGAGGGGATGGATGTGCAGATAAAATCCTTCTCCTCTTCCCATATCGATTCAATTGTTGTGGATTCTAGTGGCAATTGTTGGAGGTATACTGGTTTTTATGGATCGACTAAGTGTGGAGAGAGACACCATTCCTAGACTTTGTTGAAACGTCTCTCTGAGATTTTCGATTTGCCGTGGCAGTGTTGTGGAGACTTCAATGAGATTTCCATGGCCACAGAGAAGAAAGGGGGGTAATGTGAAGCCTTATTCTTTTTTATCTGCTTTTCATGATACCTTGAATTTTTGTGAGTTTAGAGACCTTGGTTTCATAGGGTCTCCCTTTACTTGGTGGAATAGACGCGGTGGCAACAATGCCATCTTTGAGAGGTTGGACTGAGGCTTGGGGACTTCAAGTTGGTGCAGTTTATTCTCGTCAAATTTAGTTCGTCATCTTCCTTATTAGGGCTTGGATCATAGGTCGTTGTTGATTAGTTTTGATAGTGTAAGAAAGGGGCGGCACAATAATAGGCCTTTCCAGTCCTGTCGTTTTCACATGGAGGAAATATGGGTTAAGTTCCCGGATTGCGAAGATATCATTTCCTCCTCTTGGAAGGAAAGTTCAAGGGCTATTGAGTTGAGTGATATTCATAAAAAGATTAACACTTGTACTGTTAATTTGTCAAAGTGGAGCCGCCATAAGTTTAGGGGTAATGGGAGGAGGATTGACGTCTTTAGAAAAGAGTTGGAGTGTCAACTTCATGGCAGAGATCAACCAAACGCTGAAGCTATACAGAATATTGAAGCGGAGTTGAATGGGTTGCTGGTTTGTGAGGAGACTTATTGGCGGCAACGGTCCAGGGTCACCTAGCTTCATGATGGAGATAGGAATACCAAGTTTTTTCCACTCTAAAGCCTCGCAGCGTCGCTCTCGTAATGAGATTCTTGGTCTCTGGGACGTGAACGATGTGTGGAGGGATGAGGAAAATCAAATTTCTAACATTATCTTGTCTTATTTTTCGACAATTTTTTAGTCTTCTGATTCTAAGACTGTCTCTCTCCAGTTGGTCCTAGATAGTGTGGTTCCTAAGGTTACAGATGATATGAATCATATCTTGTTGGCTCCTTTTACAAGTTTTGATATTAAGGCAGCTCTTGATGAAATGGCTCCATCTAAGGCTCCAGGTAGGGATGGAATGCCTGTTTTCTTCTACTAAAGATATTGGAAAATTGTTGGGCCTGAGGTTACTTCTGTTTGCTTACAATTTTTGAATAATGGGATCCCGTTGAATTCTGTGAATGAAACGTTGATTGCTTTGATTCCAAAAATTAAGAGTCCGGATAGGGTGTCTGATTTTCGCCCCATCAGTTTATGTACTGTGCTGTATAAAATCATTTCTAAGTCCCTAACAAATAGGCTTCAGATGATTGTGAATGATGTGATCTCGCCTTTCCAAAGTGCTTTTGTTCCTGGGCGTCTAATTAGCGACAACGCCATAGTTGGCTTTGAGTGTGTCCATAAGCTTCGTAGGTCGAAGAGTAAAAAGAAAGGGGCCTTTGCTTTGAAATTAGACATGTCGAAGGCCTATGATAGAGTGGAATGGAGCTTTTTGGAGGCCATCATGAACCGGTTGGGGTTTCATAATGATTGGACAACAAAGATTCTGAGCTGTATCACTTTGGTGAAGTATTGGGTTCTAGTTAATAGAGAGTCGCAAGGTCCGATCCTTCCGCGTAGGGGTCTCCGTCAGGGGGATTCGCTCTCCCCCCTTTCTTTTTCTTTTATATGCGGAGGGTCTTTCATCTCTTATTACCAAAGAAGAAAGAAAACAAAATCTCAGTGGTATCTCTTTTGGTAACAATTGCCCTCCTATTTCTCATTTGTTTTTTGCGGATGACAGTTTATTTTTTGCCAAAAGTACTGTCAAGGATTGCATTACACTGAAGAAGTGTCTGAAAGTTTATAAAGAGGCTTCCGGCCAATCTATTAACCTTGATAAGTCCTGCGTTGCTTTTAACCCGGCTTTGGATTCTAATATTCATAGACGGTTGGCTTCCATCTTAGGTGTGCGGGTAGTTGAGTGCCATGAGAAATACTTGGGCCTCCTTGTAGATATTGGTCGTAACAAAAAGTTGGCTTTTGACTCTATCCGGGATAGAGTTTGGAAAAGATTTCAGACTTGGAAAGAAAACTCCTTTCTGTGGGTGGTAAAGAAGTCCTCCTGAAAGCCGTTATTCAAGCCATTCCTTCTTATGCGATGGCTTGCTTTAAGCTCCCTGTGAATCTTTGTAAGGAACTTGCGAGAATGTGTGCTCGCTTTGGGTGGGGTTCAACGGATACTCATTCGACAATTCATTGGGCTTCTTAGGATAAGTTGTGCGCCCTTAAAGAGGAAGGGGGGATGGGCTTCAGAGACTTTCAAGCTTTTAATCGTGCTATGCTTGCGAAACAAGGCTAGCACATTATCACCAATCCGGATTCCCTCACAGCTAGAGTGCTGAAATGTAAGTATTTCCTTGATTCTTCTTTTCTCTAGGCTGGTTTGGGGCGACGTCCCTCGTTTATGTGGCGGAGTATTATTTGGGGAAGAGAAGTGATTGACAAAGGGTCTTATTGGTGTGTTGGTTCTGGCTCATCAGTGAAGATTTATCGGAATATGTGGCTCCCTAGGCCATATACTTTTAAACCAATTTCTCCCCAGGTTTTACCAGAAAATGCTTTTGTTTCAGATTTATGCCTTCCTTCTGGGGATTGAAACTCTGCTCTTGTTCGTAATTCCTTTTTGCCGGATGATACAACTCTCATTTTGAACCTGCCTCGGCTGTCCCCTAACCGTGATGATACACTTTGTTGGCATTTTGATAGAAGGGGTTTCTATAGTGTTCGGAGTGGTTATAAGGTGGCTCTCGGTTTGAAGGAGAGGGTTGGTTCCGCAAGTCTTCAGCTTTTTTCTTGGTGGCGTTTTCTGTGGAAGTGTAATGTTCCCAATAAATGTAAAATTTTCTTCTGGAAAGCTTTCCATGGATGGCTCCCAACGTTTGCTATTCTTGCCCGTCGTCGAGTCGATGTTTTGGATCATTGTTTGTTCTGTGGTGCTGCTAACGAGTCCATCACCCATGTTTTGTGGTCTTGTCAGCTGGCTGTTGATGTTTGGCGTATGCTCCTTGGTGAGGAGGTGGTGCAAAATATTTCTGCCTCTGATTTTCCTGATATCGTGATGTATCTCTGCTCCTCTATCAACAATGATCTATTTAATCTTTTTATTCTTGGTTGTTGGCGCCTCTGGTCAAATAGAAATTGTGTTGTTCATGGGGCTGTTGGCTGGATTGTTGCTGATTTGGTGGCTTGGGTTGATAATTTTGCTTCTGATTTTCGGGTGGCTAATGAGCCCAATCATAAGGAAATTCTTTCTCACCAGCCGACTTGGAAGCCCCCCAAGTTGGGGGAGTTTAAGATTAATTGGGATGCCTCCTTCAGGTTGCGTTCTGGCACAACTAGTGTGGGTGTCATTATTCGAAACTATAAGGGTACTGCTATCGCTGCGAATCTTCCCCTGTTCTAGGTTGCAATTCGATTGAGATGTTGGAAGCTCATGCTTGTTTAGTGGGTCTCCAACTTGCCATTGATGTTGGTATTTTTGGTGTGGTTCTTGAGTCTGATGCGGAAGGTGTTGTTCGTCTCTTATCTGATCATATTGTCCCTCGAACTGAGATGGGAGCCATTATTTGTAGTTCCCTTGACTTAGGTGCCTCTGTGCCTCTGTTTTCAGTTGATGCTGTTCATAGAGGTGCTAATTCGGTTGCCCATAATCTTGCTCAGCTTGCTCATTCCTTGGATGGGCCTGTGGTGTGGTTGGATGCTTTGCCTCTCGATATTGCTAGACTTGTCCGCCTTGATTCTTCTACCTTTGCTTGCTTTGTTTAAGTTCTTTGTTGCCTAAAAAAAAAAAAAAAAAAAAACCTATAAATCTAACGTAATAAAATTACTTTGTTAATGTTATGTAAAAAATTTCAAGCATGTTTAAGGAGTTTTTTGTTTTTTTCTCGATATTACGAGGGTAGATATTATGGCCCCACATGCAATATTTGATCTATGTAGGTCCCAATAGACCTCTAATTGATTCAATATGCGGATTTATTTATTTATTATTATTTTTGGAGGAAACAACAATATAAGATTTTAAAACAAATATCAATGAAAGGTTCCCAATTTTAGGGATTATAAATAAAATGGTTGTAGACTTGTATTATTAGGGCTTCAATTTAAATTTCAAGACGGGAGGCCCAAGATTTCAAAGAAGCGTAATAAGGAATGATAGAATTTCGGACTATAAACCTACAAGAATAGACACAATTTCATTGTAGCCCACCACAGACAATTTTTGGAGAGCCCATCAATATATAGATTTCTTTTTTTAGGTACTGGATTAGGAAACGAGGCATTACTCGAAACTTACTTTTTTAATGTAGGCAGAGCCTCCGCTGAACTTCCTTTCCGCTGAACCACTATGTCCTTTTAAGGATCTAGTGACAGTTACTTTAATAAAAACATATGGTTCAGGTTGCTTTTCAAATTTATTTAGGTAGGATTTACTCTTTTAATTATTATTTTTATACTACTAACCTAAATGATATCATTTTGGGAAATAAAACTGTGTAAAAAAAAAAAAAAAAACCTTGACGCTTGGACTCTGTAAACCATTCTTGTCGATGTGTTCTACGGCTTTTTGACGCTTCAGCTCTCAACCCACCTAGATTTCTCTCTTCAATTTTGACAATCATCTCACTTAGTTTTCTCATTAGGTTAGCTTTCTCTGACTTTTTTTTTTTTTTTTGGGATACTGAACTTTTTACTGAATAAATATTTTTTCTTCACTAATTTGTTTTTCGTTCTAGTCTGATAAAATTGTGGTATAATGATTAATTTATAATCAAAAAGTTGGATTCTGGTTAGACAATTAGATGTCGATTTGTTACTTTGTTAGTTTGAGAATGAGTGTTGCAATTTTGCTATTATGATGTTGTAAACTTGTAATCATGATTGATATTTTCATGTTGTCTTAGTATTAGATTTTCAGGTGTTTGTGGTGATGTGAAATTGTGAATTGACTCTGCTCTTTGAAACTCTCTGTTTGTTTATTGAATTTTTTTTTTTTTAAGGAAAACTGATTAGTATTGCTTGTAAGATACTGATGAGTGTGGTGAACAGTGATCACTACAAATTAGAAGTAGTTGATGACATAATCCATTGGCAAATGGGTCTCAATTAGCATTTGTGTTTGAAATTGTAGCTCAAAATTTTTACCATCCATGAATTGAATCTGTGCAATTATCTTATGAATTATATATATATATATATATATATATATATATAAAAGTAGAGTCCATATCAATTCCTCTAAAATCTGAATTTTTATTTTTTTTGTTGTTTAGGCTCTGTTGATTACAAGCAGCAACATTATACAAACGAACCCATCATTATTTCTTCCATATACACAAATTTTCTCAGACCAAAGAACAACAAAAACACACAAAGTCTCACTGCAAGCTCTCTTATAGACATTTAATCGAACACTTGGCATCCCTTACACAAAAGGATCGAGCTCAAATCAATTGAAAACTAAATAAGATGGCCACATGATTACCTAAATAGCACGTTAATTACAGAGAAAATAAATTAGGTTTCGGAATTTATGATTATGATTTCTTTCGATTTCTTGGCGAACAAACGAAGCTATTTAGAAATATATGAAAAACAAAAAAAAATGAAGAAATACGAAGGCAGGAACAAAGCTGACCCAAAAAAAATTCCCAAAACAGCAAGTTACGGATTACGAAGAAGGAAAGAGTTTGGTCAAGATTCAAAGTTGGAGAAGAAGAAATACAGATTTATTGGGATTTTAAGAGAGAGTTTTGGGTTGATTCAAGAAGATGAAGACACAAACCAGAATTCGCTAATTGTCGGCTTGATTCGAGAAGATGAAGATGATAAAAGAATATTTTTTTTACTTATGTTGACAAATTTAATATGCTTCGAGAATTCACAACACCAAAATGTTTAGAATTTATCTTATGTTGGTTAGGTTTGGTTTTAAAAACGGTGTCGTTTAAATTTTAAATAAATTAGAAAAGCAATCTCAATTCTCAACCACGTCACTAAACCGTTAAAAGGACAGCATGGTTTAGCAGAGGGAAAGTTCAATAGAGGATCAATGTCCAAAGTTCTTACCACTTATCCTACCTCTTATTGTACATTGATAAATAGATTATAAAGGCTTAACCCTTGTTTTTCATGTTACTTGGCTACTGATTGATTAAAATAAATACATAGAGAATTTAGAATGAGAGATAGAAAGTAACAAGAGAGATAGAGAAAATAAACAAGAGATGAGGATATTTGAAGCAATATTCATTTATAATAATCTCAATCAACTAATGTGGTTATAAATAGGCCAGACATTTCAAAAGTGTTGCACAAACTAACAGAAACTACACTACACATCATTACAAGCAAATAGGAAATAATGGGAAATAATGGGTGCACTCTTCTTGCAATATAATATGCATGATGCCGTGAAACAGTGTCATTAACAAGACCACTAATTCACCTACTTTATTTTAACAACTAATACTACTGTTGACCAAGTCCTCTACTACTTGCATAGGAGTATCATGTTTGCACCCATGCCAGGCATTCATGGCCACATTACATACATATCAAAATTTGACACCACAAGAAATAAAAAAAAAAAAAAAAAAAAACAGTAATACAATACAATTTTGTATAGCCCTTCAACAGTTGTAATTTCTCTACCTTGCATACTTGGTATATCCCACGGAAGTATCGGCATCTTTGATGAGAGTCCCAAGCAATGGAGCAAGCAAGCATTTAGAGGTATCTTCCTTGTAGATGAATCCCAAACACTTGCAATCCTTGTTACATTTCTCTTTACATTCCCAAACCTTCATTGGTTTTTCACTATCATCCATATATGGATTCAGAAAATGTTCTACACCCACTATCTTGTAGTAATCAACCTTCCCTGCAGATCTTTTCCCACAAGGCGGCGGTTTCGGCAGCATGCAACTTTGGCTCCACCCCAACAACCCATTTGGGCTCGGGCACGCCACGCACATCCCCTTGTCACATAAACCATATGTGCCACATTTTGATGGCAATGCACATTCCCTAATGAAGTAACTCGAAAAGAAAGCAAAACTCTCTTCCCATTTCAGGTAACTAACTTGGTCATAGTAAGTGTATGCCTTCAGATTGCCATCCGAACCAAGCCTCAAGAACGAATATGTAGCATTGTAATTGAGTCTGTTCAGGTTGATTTGCTGCCCGTTTCCGATCAGACGGACCTGAAGGAGTCGCCGGTTTCGGGTGATGTCGGAACTTGGTCCTGATTTATAGTCAGGACTAATTCATATGCCGTGGCCTGCTCATTTTCAGGCTCAACATCAAATGCTACTATGTTTCCAAAATCTCGACCAGGCCAACCTCCATATATAAGTTGTTCACCAGAATTGTTTAAATACATGGTGAACCCTTTATGATCTAAGTGAATACTGTATGGTCCATCGGAGCCGACTAGGGCCGGTCTTAACGTATTAGAGGCCCGGGGCGAAAATTTTGAAAAGGGCCGTTTTATTCATATATTTTTTTTAATACAAAGAGCAACCTGAACCTATATTTTTACATGACTTCGTTTAATTCTTCTACATGAATTGGTTCAATTTGTTGTGAACAACCTAAATCTATATTTTTAACAAAAAGTTTATCTAAAGCTCCTTTTCAAGATTCAACCAATTCTTCTATTCTCAGTCCCTGCTTCCTTTTTTCACTACCAGATTTGTGTTTTTTAGGAAATATGTTTAACAAAAATGAATAAAACCTTAAAAACCAAAGTACCATATCGAACAAAGTTGATAAAACACAAAAATGAAACAATAGAACCTGTTGAATGCAGAATGCCAATTCAATTTGAAGAATCAAAGTCCTCAAAGAGTCCAAGCTCAAAGTGCAATGTCCAAATCCAATTTGCTTCTCCTGCAAAGTGCAAAATAAAATCATGATTAAAACATACTTCCAATTAAAAAATGAACAATTGTTAATAGACAATTAAAAAATGAACACTACCAAATGAAATACTTCAACCGAAAAGTAAAACAATAAACTAAGAAAGCAAATCCTTTTAATAGCAACTAAATTTGATCCACAAAGAAACGAAAACACAGAAAAATTAGCTCAGTAGCTTACCTTACATCATTCCTCAAATTGTGATAAGATCATCATAATTGCGTATCAGAAAAATGAAGTAAAAATCGATCCTTCGAACAGCTGAACATGCGAACAGTCCAACAGCAAAGTGAGTCTTGAATCTTGATGTAAACATAAAAGTGAGTAAACTCTTGAATCTTGATGAGTCTTGAACAAATTAGTGATTATTCAACAATATTTTGGCAGCCAAAAGAAACAGTGAAACACTTCTGCATCCGAGTGACTGAGTATGAGAGTATCTCAGCTGAGTTAACGGAAGAAAATTTATTGAAAGATGACTTCTGATTCTTTTTTTAATATATTGTATATTAAAGAAATTAAATTTTTTTACATAGACAAGACTCAATGCAAAAACTAGCAGAGAAGAAAAAACAGCCTAGAGGTTAGAGTGGTTGCTTGTCACTTGTCACTTGTCAGCCTCCATTAAAGAATTGACACAAATATATTTTTTATAGGTCCTCTAGCATTACTCTTTTTATAGGCCTATTACAATTTTCTTAAATATATTTTGTACATATAATTTCAAAAAATGAATTGGGCCCTTTAACTTTTTTTTTTTTTTTTTTTTTTCAACAAATTGGGCCCTTTAACTTAGTTACATAGACTTTAATAAAAAAGATTGAGGGCCCAGGGCCGTTGCACTTAGTGCACCACTCCAGGGCCGGCCCCGGAGCCGACCATATCGGATGTACGGCTAACAAGTTTGTCACGACCGTTGATTTTGACTGATTGGCCGGCCAATAAAGTATTGGTGGGGTGATCAAAACCCTGCCATGTGAATTTCCCATTTTTATCATGCAAGACTAAGTTACCATTCCGTAGCAACTTAATGCCAGTGACCCCCTTGTTGGCTGTGTTGGTTTGCCACTCCACTCGGCCATTGGCCTCCGCCAGGACAAAGTTTCCATTCCGGCCAAAGGTGAGGGTGGGCATTTTCGTGGACCGGATCATTGCGGTTGGCATCCCAAACCCAGCGCATGAGGCTTTCTTCGTTAGGGAATCCTGCCCTAATGGCAAAAATGAAGGCATCAGGAGTGGTGTTGTAGAAACAAAGTCGAAATGGGGGTGTTAAGAAGATGTGATCTTCATTTCGGATTACACGGTAACTGGCATCATATTCAATTATTCGGTCTCCAAATTCACCTTGGTTTATGAATTTGAAGGTTTGGTTACGAGGGACTTGGGATAGAGTAGTGGTAATGGCGAGGCTCATGAGGAGGAGAGTGATATAGATTAACATTGCATAATTTAAAGCAGCCATTGGTGCTTAATTTTCACTAGCTAGCTGGTTCATTTTGTTTATGGAGGAACTGAACATATATATGTACATTTATGGTTTTGAGAGGAAGATTATGTATTGACTATTGAGAAGTCAAGAAAAGTGGGCTTGTCTCATCGATCTGTTTCAAGTTGAGCCATGTGCTTTCTTGTGTGACTCAAAGTGAATATATCCATTATCCAAAATACTAATTATTACATTCATGAGGTTTTCAAAATAAAAATAAAAATTATTACATTCTTGTTGAGATCAAATACCCCTATAAATACTTATAAAATATATATGATGAGACTTGAATTTTTCATTTTTTAACACTCGATCAAATGGAGAATTCCAAAAATCTATAACGTTTGATCAAAATCGAAAATAATTATACATCTAGAAATCTGATAATTTATTTTTTATAATTTAGCTAAATCAAAAAATAATGCTACAACCCCTAACGGATGATTTTTTTATTTTATTTTATTTATTTAAACTAAACTCATTGAAATTAATAAGATGAAATAGTAAGAATATAGTGAGGCCCTCTTGCTTTGGATCATGTTTAATAAGAAAATGGACCACTTATTATTATTATTATTATTATTATTAGCTGGACCATCGCTCGTCAGTTGAGTCAATGTGGGAATTAAATTTGGTTAACAGTGAAGAGAGTATATCCAGTTATCCACTATCTGCATCGGCATCTCATAATAAAACAGTCCTCTACGCCGACAATTTTTTCATGTTCTTCAAGTTGTTGTACATCGCCAAGACAATAATCATTTAAACAAGTAGCAAAATCACTATTATTTCTAGATGATGAATAAGGAAATACTCTCTCCGATAAGAATCGTAAACTTAATAATATTTTTAATTATCTACCTCCCAATATGGGTTGATGTAAAAATATCGTTCATTTAACTTTACAATGTGTTTTGAGTCGAACCACGCCACCACCAACTAGTTGACCCCATCTAACATGACCAGGTCAAATTTGTAAAAAATTCTTTTTACCTCCCGCCCTCCCGGTATATATACATTCATATAAATCTAATAGGATCATATCATTTGTGTATTATTAAATGAATAGATTTTTTTTTTTTTTTTTTTTTTGATAAGGTTGTTGGGGTCTAGTCCAACATATTATTAAAGAAAAAAGAAAGAGAACAAAAGAGAACAGAAAACAAAAAAGAAAGCAGACTAACAGAACCTAAAAGAAGGTCTGCAACAAAAATCGTTGAAAATAAAAGAATTGCAAAAACTTGGAGCTGTCCACCACCATGTAGGAGAGACGATACTGGGGCTCCTGGAAGCTAAACTATCAGCAACTTGGTTACCCTCCCGATAAATATGAGTGACAGCAAAGTCCATTTGAGAGATTAAACACAAACACCTATCCCATGCGGGCCGCCAATGCCAAGGAACCTTACGAGACCTAGAACGAAGGATATTCACTACAAAAGTCGAATCGCTCTCCAACCATAACCGATGCCAGCCAAAAGTCCAAGCATAATCAATAGCGTGAATAGCAGCAGCCAATTCAGCCTCAAAAGCAAAGCAGACACCAAGAGGAATAGCAAAACAACCTCTAACGAAACCCCTACATGTGCGAAAAACCCCTGCACAACCAGAAAGACCAGGACTACCAAAAGCAGCCCCGTCCGTGTTAACCTTAAGACAGCCCGGCGGTGGAGGATGCCAATTAACCTCTAAAATGCGAGGAGCCTTGGGAGGACGACCAGAGACATGAAGCCGATGAAGAGTCTAAAGCTCAACCACTGAATTCTTCATAGTGCCAGACTGGAGGGAGTCTGCCTCGCGAACGGAACGCCAAATCATGGAAAGAGCATCGGTAAAAACGGGCTTGCCACCCTCAAAGGTGGCTTGATTCCGGAGGAACCACACCACCCAGAAAACCGTGATGATAGAAACCCGCCAGAGAGCTTGCATTTGAGTGCTAAAGACAACCCTCATAGCCTCTTGCCAAAGGTCCAAACAAGTACCATCCAACTTAAGCTTATGGCCAAAAGTAGAAGAAACAGCATCCCACAACCCACGAACAAAAAAACAATTAAGAAAAAGATGCCTCAAGTCTTCCTCAGCAGCACAGCAAAACCGACAACGAGAAGGAGAAATAAATCCTCTGGCACGCAACGCAATGTCCGTAGGAATCTTACCATGAAACAATCGCCAAATGAGGACAGAACGAGAAGGAGGAATAAAAGACGCCCAAATTTGCTTACCCCAAAAAACAGAACTCCTAACCTCAGAAAGAGAATCATAAGCAGATTTACAAGAAACAACACCATCCAAGGAACATGTCCAAACTAATGAATCTGGATCAGTACTAACCACCACCTTCTCAATCTCCGAAGCAACAACTGGATGAGAAGCTTTAAATGAAGCAGGAATATCCCAACCCGTGGCATCTGAGTAAACATCACCCACAACAGAATCCAGCGGAGGCTGTAACGAAGACCTATCCTCAACCAGATTAATCAACGGATCTCCCAACCAGTTATCCGTCCAAAAACGAACTTTAGAGTGACGACCAACCAGCCACCTAGACTCAATCATCAGGGGAGTATAATGCAATTTTAGGCCTGGCCAAACAGAAGAAACAACATACCATGTTCTAGGTCTGTGATCCTAGGTGAAAAACCTAGCCCGAAGATATGTGAAAACGAAGGACTCCTCAGTTAACAACCTCCAAGTGAACTTCTTAAGCATGGCCTTGTTAAGAATACCAAGGTCTTTAACACCAATACCACCACCATCCTTAGGCCTGCAGCAAGATTTCCAGGCAACTTGGACAGATTTACGACCATCGATCGAACCAGTCCAAAAAAAATTCTGAATAGCAGCATTTAAATCTTTCAAAAGAGATGAAGACCAACGATAAACTTGAAAAGAATGCAAGAAGGAACCCATAATCACAGAATTAATAAGACATAACCGACCTGCCATTGAAAGAGAGAAACCCTTCCACGATTCCAATTTACTTATAATTTTAGCAGCCCATGGGATCAACCATCGACGTTTAGGCGCACCAATGAAAAGAGGGACCCCTAGATAAGTCATTGAATCACCACCCTTGCGCATCCTAGACATTGAGAGAAAATTAGCAATTCGAGGCCCAGAGATGTTTTTGCCAAAAAATATGGAAGATTTATCCCAATTGACTCGCTGACCCGAGAGAGAGCCATAGAGAGCAAAAGCATCTAAAATCACTTGTAAATTCTGAGGAGAAGCCCGGCAAAAGAGGATAACATCATCAGCATAGAGAAAATGTGAAGGGGCACGCATCCTAGCCGGAGAAGAGATGGAAGTCATAGAGCCTGAGTCTACTAAATGCGTAAGGTATCTGCTCAAAAAATCTTCCGCCAAACAAAAAAGAAGAGGGGAGAGAGGATCACCTTGCCGCACACCACGCGAACAGGGGAAATAGCCATGAGGGGAACCATTAATAAGAACTGAGATCCTAGCAGAATCAAAAATAGCCGTAACCCAACCAATAAAAATCTCAGAGAAGCCAAAACACCGAAGGACTTCGAAGAGAAAAGGCCAACTAATGGAATCAAAAGCCTTACGAATGTCTATTTTTAAAGCCAAGTGCCCACGTCGACTACCATTATTCAACAGATTAAAACATTCAGAAGCACCGACAATACAGTCTCCAATTTGACGACCCTTAATGAAACCAAATTGATTAGGAGAGATAATGTGGGAGCAAATTCCGGCCAAGCGATCAGCAATAATCTTAGTGATAACCTTAAACAGGAAATTACCAAGAGCAATCGGGCGAAACTGATCGATCAAAAGAGCATTTGGAATCTTCGGAATAAGGACTAAGAAATTAGAATTCAAACTTGGAAAAACTCGACCAGTGTGAAAAAAATCCTGCACAGCTAAAACCACATCATGTCCCACAATTTCCCAACAATGAGAATAAAATCTGCCTGAGAAACCATCAGGACCAGGAGCACTCAGAGGATCCATGGAAAAAACCGTATTTTTCACTTCATCAAAAGAGGGAACTCGAAGAATCGAAGCATTCTCATCAACAGTAACTAATGAAGGCACATGCTCTCTAATCAAAGAAAAGTCAGAACTATCATTGCCAGGATCCGAAAAGAGATGCTGATAAAAAGAGGAAACGTGCTCACCAATTTCAGTAGGGTCATAAGAAATATTCTCACCAATTTGAATAGAGGAAAGAGGCTTATTTCCCCCTCTACGCTTCAGCAAAGAATGAAAAAATTTAGAGTTCCGGTCACCCTCAGCAAGCCACCTGACTCTACTTTTCTCTTTAAGAAAAATCTCCTGTTGTTTTAGAACCCTATCCAAATCTGCAAGAGCGTTAGTCTCAAGACGAAAAAGATCTTCTGAAAAACCTTCAGAACCAATTCTACCCTGAATAAGCATCACCTTCTCATTAGCATTAGTGACATTCAAGGCAATATCCCCAAACACCTCCCAATTCCACCTCCTCAAAGCCATTTTCAATAGCTTCAACTACATTAAAAAAGGAGCAAAGTCAAACAATTTTTTTTTGTTTTTGTTTTTTTTTTTGTTTTTATTTATTATGGTAAAACATTTATTTAAATAGAAACGTTTTTTAAACAAACAACCAATTTTAGAACAATGAAATAAAAAATTTCATTTTTAAGTATGAATTTGGATTTTGAGTTACAATATAACACTGGAATGATCAACCTCCTTTGGTATTGTATATAGTGTTTGAAGAAATAAATATTTAATTTTTGAAAAAAAAAAAAAGAAATAAAGATTATTTCTTTCAAGTGCAGATATTGCCACCCGATGAAATTATTTGTACACCCAGGGGCGAAGCCAGGATTTTAGCTTTAGGGGGGCCAAAACAAAAACTAATATTCAATGTAATGCAAGACAAATTATAACCTGTCATTGTTTTATATCTCGAAAATCATTTATAACTAAATCTATTAAATTTTCAGTTCGATTTTCATTTCAATTACATAATGATTTAGTTTGTGATAAAATGTTTTTCTTCTTTTTACAAAACCAATGTATAATCTTAACATAGTTGAGAATGTTTTATTTATTTATTTATTTATTTTTTAATAGTTTCCAACTAATAAAATATAAATTTTAATAACTTTTTTAAAACATTAAAAAAGACTGATAATAAATATTAAATAATTTAAATAACAAGAGACATAAAACAAATATATTCATCATAACATATTAAAATACCACTGTAATATTAATATATTTAAATCATAATTATTTAAATATTTGTAATTTAATTTTATAATATTCATCTCAAATCAAATTAACTTAAAATAAAGATTTAAATGAAAACTAATAAGGGATATGTATTTTAAGTGTATTTCCAAGAATGGGTGATAATCCGATAGTCAAAATAAAGACAAGTTTAATTTTAAAAATAATAATAATAATAAAGTCAAGTTTTATTTAAAAAATAAAAATTAATGTCCAACACTCCAACTACCATGTCAGAGACACACTGCCCAATATTCTCTTTCTTTTTCCTCTCTCACAATTCCTTTTTCCTCTCTCACAACTCACAAGTTCTCACTTCTCCCTATTAATTCTCTCTATTTGTTTCACTGTCTCTAACCTCTACTCCAAACTTCTTCTGCAATTTTTTTAACTGATTTTTTTTTTTTATAAAAAATTTCTTGGGGGGGCCATGGCCCCTGTCGGGCCCCCTCTAGATCCGCCCCTATGTACACCCATTTTTGTAGCCGAACACAAACTTACTCGGGTTATATAGATAATTACACTAAAACCGATAAAAAAAATCATAATGACATTAAATTCTCCTTGACCCGTAGACTAATGGTTGACCATCATTAGTCAACCATGGAAAATGGACAATGTCTGTTTTGCCCTTGTTCAAGTATTTTGAAATATTATATTAAATAAATTAATGAATTAAAATTCAGAAAAAAAAATGTATATTAAAAAAAATCAAATAACTGTCAAAAAGAAATCATAAAATTTTGAAAAAACAGATATAAAAATCAAATAATTAAAAGAAATAAAAAACTATTGCAAAATCATAAAAAATATACAAAACAAAAAAATATAAAAATAAAATAAAATGATCTCTCCAAATCTCCAAGGAAATCAAATGGAAGAGAACTCAATCTCCATTGGAGGAAATATAATGTGCTATTTGGAACCATTTTTAAAAATGGTTTTCTGTTTTTAAAAATAAAAAACAAATTTATTGTTGGTTGTTTAAACGTCTGTTTTTGAAAACAAAAACAACTTTTCAAAATGTATAACTTTTTTTTTCTTTTCTTTTTTCATTCTTTTTTTTTTTTTTTTTTTTTTTTTTTTTTTTTTTTTTTGAAGAGGAAATACACAAACGAAAACAAACAAACAACTAAGCAGGCAAATTAGCCAGGATTAAGCTCTCCACACAGGGAGGAAAAGACTCAAACCAGGACCTTTCATCTAAAAAGGACAAGGCCAACTTAGCTAAACCATGGGCGACGGAATTCGCCGTTCTAGGAACAAAGGAGATAGAAATAGGCCTCCCATTAATAACTTGAAGGATATCGCCAATGAGAGTCCCAATATCAGAAGAAGGCATAGTCCCCTGATTCACCAACTCAACCACCACCTTAGCATCAGACTCTACAACTGTAGGTAATAAATTTACCTCCACAGCCAGACGAATACCACACAGCAACGCAAACGACTTTGCCACCTAAGGAGAGAAAGTAGCATGAATTTTCTTGGTGAAACTCTGCACCACAACCCCTGAATGGTTCCTGATGATTACACTCGCTCCAATACAAGAGTGCACAGAATTCACTGCAGCATCATAATTTATTTTAAAGAAACCACTGTTAGGAGTACACCACTTAACCGAATCATTACACCCAGGCAATTGAGGACTGGCATCACTAGAATTCGCAACATTAAAACATGCCATAAAGTTCAGCGACCAACCCACCACATCATTATCAAAGTAACCAGAGGCTTATGCACAACCTGATTGCGAATCCACCAGACCCTCCAAAAGAGAATACAAAGCAGCTTCATTTCCTCCCTCCGAAGAACATGGAGACAAGAAGAAATTAGGTCCAGAAAAGGAGTGTGATCAAGCCAGGTGACTTACTAGACAAAAGAGGACAATCTTTCCATTTAGAACGCAAGATCGAGCAGCCCCATAGAGCATGGGTTACTATCTTAGGTTTCTTCATACACATAGGACAATAAAGATCAATTGGAATTTTACGATTAACCAAATTAGTGTATGTAGGAACCCAATTGTTGAAAGCTTTCCAAATGAAAATCTTCACTTTGGTAGTAATTCGAAATCTCCACAAAGCTTTCCACCAAGACTCCATGACATTCAAACCCGAAGAGCTCGCAGAAGGGACCAAGCCACAACCAATTTTATAACCACTGCTGACAGAATACATACTTGAGTTTTCGAAATGCCACAGAATGGAGTGGGACACATGACTCGAGCCCAAAGGAAGGCTTAAAATGGCTTCCGCATCATCTTTAAGAAAAGAATCCATAACCAAAGGAACATTCCAACCACCAGACGGGGAAATCAGGGCACTAACAGGTGGAAACACCCAGCTTTGGAGGGGAGAAAATTTTGAAAGTGGAAGGTTTAGGCACTCAATGATCCCCATAAATGGAAACAGACGATCCATTACCAATTCTCCAACGAGAACCCGCCATTAAAATGTCTCTACCCCAAAGCAGACCATTCCAAATCATAGAGCCCAATAAGCACTTGTTAGCCTGAAAGAAGGAACAATCAAGAAAGTAGCAAGCTTTAAGAATTCTGGCTGCAAGTGATTGGGGAAACATAATCAGTCGCCAGCCCTGCTTAGCGAGGAAGGCTTGGTTAAAGGTCGCCATATCACGAAAACCCATCCCTCCCTTATTCTTAGCTGAACACAACCTAGACAAAGCACCCCAATGAATGTTTTGGGAATCAATGGAGCCACCCCACCAGAAACGAGCACAGAGGCGATGGATCTTCGAGATGACACCCTTTGGCAGCTGGAAAAGACTCATAGTATACGTCGGAATTGATTGGACCACGGATTTAAGGAGCACCTCCTTTCCACCAGCAAACAGAAGCTTGCTATTCCACCCTCTAACTTTCTCCTAAATATGGTTCTTTATATCATTGAATATCTGCATTTTATTTCTACTGCTAAAACTCAACAAACCTAAATAACGTTCATGACACTCCACCAATCTGACACCAATAAGGGCTGCTAGCCTAGAACCCTCAACCCCACCAACAGACTTGCTCACATAAAGGGTCAATTTGCCAAAATTAACCACTTGGCTAGATGCCAAGGCATAATCATCCAGGATACTTCTTATAGCCACACAATCCCTACTAGAAGCTCTAGAGAAGAGTAGACTATCATCTACAAAGAACAGATGGGAAATGATAGATGCATTTCTAATACATTTGAAACCAGACATTGCCTTACTATCAATAACCGCACTGAGCATACTAGAGAAGTCTTCAGCACAAATAAGGAAAAGGTAGGGGTGAGAGAGGGTCACCCTAACGAAGTCCCCTAAATGGCCTAACCTGACCACAAATCTTACCATTTATGAGAAAAGAAAAGGAGACAGAGGAGATACACCGCATAATCTTCTCAATCCAACTATCAGAAAACCCCATTGTAGCCATCATTCTGGCCAGAAATTCCCACTCAACCCTATCATAAGCCTTTGACATGTCTAATTTTAGCGCCATAGAACCTTTCTTCCATTTCCGTCTCTTAAGAGCATGAATACACACAAAACCAATAATGACATTATCTGTGATGAGACGGCTTGGGATAAAAGCACTTTGGGATTCTGAAATCACCTCACCAAGAACCACTCTAAGTCTGTTAGCCAATGCTTTGAGCATAATTTTGTAAGTCACATTGCATAAACTAATGGGGCGATACTCCATAATATTCACTGGTTGATGGACTTTGGGAATTAAAGTAATCAAAGTATTATTTACCATTTCAACAGAATCTCCCTCATTAAGGCATCGGAGACAGGCCACAGTAATACCAACTCCTACAATGTCCCAAAATTTACGGTAGAAAAGAGTCGGGAGGCCATCCGGACCCGGGGCTTTTATGGGGTGCATGTCGAAAATAGCTCTTCGAATATCATCAGCATTAAAAGGTCTATCAAGCAGAGGTCGATTACTTTCCGACAAACGACTCCTCACAGTATTAGTAACTTTCTCAAATTCTCAAGACTAGGCACAACAGAACAAAATAGATTTCCAAAATACTGGGTCACCACATTTTCTATATCAACATTACTAGTTTTCCACACACCACTATCATCCATCAAACCATGAATTTTATTTCTAGTGCGTCTCGCAGTGGCCTTCCGGTGAAAAAAGCTTGTATTGCGATCACCATTTTTATACCACTCTGTCCTTGCCCTTTATTTCCAATGCTCTTCCTCCTCTTCAATGAGTTTATCAAGCTTACATTCATTATCTCTGATAACCTTCCAAGATCCCGGCCCAATAGAACTCGTTTCCCTGCTCAGGGCCCTCTGACAATCAGAAATCTCCTTCCTTAGATGAATACGATTCTGCTTGTTCCATTTAGAAAGACCAGAAATGCACTTACCAATTTTAGTAGTAATATCAAACATAGAACACATACTTGACACCGAACCCCAGTTTTGATCAACCAAAGCGTGACAGTCCTTCTCCTTAGCCCAACACGCCTCAAAATGGAAGCGTTTACTCATTCGAACATCCACTTGGCACCCTTCAGAATTAGTAATCACTAATAACGGCCGATGATCAGAACGCCAAAAGTCTAAATGTTGAATACAAGAAGAAGGGAACATTTGACTCCATTGATGACAGCTGAAATCTCTATCAAGCCTTTCCTGAACCAGAACATAATCACTACGCTTGTTCGACCAAGTAAAACAGGGACCTTCCAATCCTAGATCCTCCAGGCCACAGTAATCAATCGCCTCACAAAAATCATCTATTAATCTTTACGGTCTACCAAAACCACCTTCTTTTTCCTCGTCACACAAAATTTCGTTAAAATCACCAACGCATAACCAAGGCAGGTCAGAAATCTCACGAAGGCGTTTTAGAAGAGTCCACGAATCGTGCCGTTTACTCACATCTGGCTGCCCGTAGAAACTAGTGAGTCTCCACAAAATTGACCCATGGGAAATCAATTTCACTTCAATATGAGAGTCGGTATAGGAAAAAATGTCCACTGAAATACTATCTCTCCACAACAAACACATGCCACCACTACGCCCAATACAATCCACAACCAATTTACCAGAGAAACCCAACTTAACACGAATGGATTCCATGACAACATGAGTAACTTTTGTTTCTAAAAGAATCAACACATTAGGGTTATAGTTCTGCTTAAAATTAAGCAGCGTACGAAACGCCCGGCCACTACTCAGCCCTGGACGTTCTAGACCATGATAATCATTGCTTCCGGCAAGTCGGTGAAAATCGACTTGCCGATATTTCTGTTTCATCATTGACTTGAGCTGAAGACATTTGTATGCAGTCAACACCAAAATCCTTACTTGTAACAAAATTCCTCTGACCTGAGACTTGAGCTACAATCTTAGAATACAAAACACCCCCATTAAGCTCATGACACCCATCCACATCATTACCCTCACCAGTCAAATTCAAAGCCCCACAAGCAAAAGGAAAGTGGCTCTAAATAGAATTGTAATTTCCAACCACCTCAACTTCGATAAGACCATCACTAGGACGTTGATGAGTCCTCTTAGGCTTTTTCTTCGAATTTTTTCTATCAATATCATTACTAACCAAACCTCGTTTCCCTAACTCTATTCCTCTTTCATAACCAGTAGAAATAGCCATTTGTTTGTGATCGAAACGCTTCCACCTACTAGTTTTGTGGGACAATTTATAAGGGAGCCTCTCAACTAGACTCTCACTTAAAACAGGCCCAGAAACCTTCTCTGAAAGCAAAAGCCCATCCTGGCACTTGGGTTTTCGATTTTCAACTACACACAGCTCTGTAGTCCTCCTCGACCCAGGCCCACTATTTCCAGAATCAAACCCATCTTTGCAGTCCCCAATCCCCTTGGAATCCCCAAAAATCTTCCCTAGAACTTGTTTCTTACTTCTCTGACTTGAAAATTGGAAAATATCTTCATTCTCAGTAGTTTTCTGATTTCCATCGATCACACTTAAACCTCTCTCTATATGGGAATCATAATGAATGACCGAAGAATTTGCTATCTTAATTACCTCCATTTTCTCCCAACGCTTTCCATAACCATATCCGGTATGACTTCATCAGAACCAGAGGTTACCTCTGCCATTACCGCCACCTTTTCTAACCCAGTAGAACAACCAGGCTGAGTATGTCCCAAAACCTTCCCTTGCCCATCGCTGGCATTCCCAACAAACTTTAGATTTGACCTTGAAGGCAATACTAGCGCTATATTTGATGGTGCCAAGCCCCAAACAGTAACTCATTATTGCCATCAGCTGTAGTACACTCAATTGTCCGATGCCTTAACTTTTCGCATCTATAACAGTGATCTGGTAGCCTTTCATATATGAGCAGCATTACTAATTCTTCCCCGTCTCTGAGAACATTAACTCGCAGAATTTGGCGTAATGGCCTTTCCACATTGATAGTCACATGCACTTTTAAAAACTTCCCATCACAATCACCAGAAGCACCTTCATCAATCTTCTCCACATTTCCAATCAGACTCCCTAAAAACTGCCTTATTTGTTTAGTCATACACAATAATGGAGCATTATGAATTTGGACCCAGAAAGCCGTTTTATTAAAAGGCATATTTATAATATCTCCTTTCCTATTAGGTTTGGCCAAAACGATAAGAAAGTTTTCAAAGCTCCACGGACCTCTGGTTAGCACCCTCTTTCTATCCTCCTAGTTCTTGAAGTGAAAGGTAAAAACATTCTCATGCACTATTTTGATTGAAATACTCTCTCTAACCCTCAAGATCTTTAACAATACCCTCCTAAAGACTTCACGGTTGATAAGTCTATTGGCTAGCACTTTACCAACCAGACACAAGGATAATTTTCATGCACCGTCATCTTTCAGATCACCTCCCAACCTTCGCACCGGTCCATCGAGTTCCTTCAAAGACATAGACTCACAGAGCGCAACAATATCTTTTGCATTCATCTTTACAGACGCTAGAAACACCAGAGAAAGAAAACCTAAAAGAACAGACCAAACTACTCTCGTTTTAGGGTTTCAGAGAAAACCTTTAAAATGTATAATTAAAAAGTTAAAAACAACTTTTTATTGTTTTTCACTATTTCCAAAAACATCTTTTCAAAACAAATTAACTTTTCCCTCCAAACAACTATTTTACCCATTTTAAAAACAACCAAACATTTTTACATCGTTTTCCATTTCAAAAAACTACTTTTAATAAATACTACCAAACACATTACATTTTTAAAAACATCATTTTTAAAATATGATTTCCATTCAAAAATTATTTTTTTTTTCAAAAACACCATTTTAAAAACGATATCAAACGTGCCCTAAAATCTCCATTAAATGAGATTTTGGTTCCAGATCTTCTCTAAAAATGGAGGAGATCCTAATTCTCTATTAATGAATATTTTTGTTCTAGATCTCCTACCAAAATATAGGAGATCTGGAAAATCTCCTCCATGGAGAATCTCTGTTATATATTTTTTTTCTCTAAAATTTTTAAATAATTTTTATTGTTTGTGTTTTTGTAAGAGATTGTGATGGTAAAGAAGATGAAGGTTGGAGAAAAAGAAGATTAAAGGTGGAGAAGATAGAAACATAATTATTTTGGTTCTGAAAATTGAAGAAGAGGATGATGCAGATTTTTTTATTAATATTATATTTAATTAATAAATTGATATGGCTAATGTGAAGATATGTTATTGGGCTCATTTTTTTCATTTATTTAACAACACTAAAAAATACCAAATTACCTTTCACTGGTTAGTGACTAACTGTTGTCAATTGTTAGTCAACTGTTAGTTAACGGGTTAGGGATAGATTGGTGTTTATTATAAGTTTATTTTTTTTACTGGTTTAGTGTAATATGTATATAACTAGGGTAAGTTCGTGAAATTTTCCCATTAAAAATGGGTGTACAAATAATTTCTTTGGGTCATTGGGTGGCAATATTTGCACATTTTTATTCTCTTGATAAGTAATATAATATTTAATCAAAAGTTGAATGGTTGATAGAAATTGTAACAAAAAGTTGTGAAGTATTGTTGACGCGTTGAGTGCTTTTTTGCACATAACAGGCTCCAAAGCTATTGTATCATCCTCAACTGATGTACAATGGAATTACTTTTTTTTTTTATCAACTTAATGTATTTTTAGTTGATTAATGACATTTAATTAATTAAATTTAGAGGAAATTTATACATTTAGTAATATTTGACTAGATTACTAAATTCTAATAGTTAATTGATTAGTCAAGGGTCCCTAATAGTTGACATTAGGAGACCTAGGGATCTCAAAATGGAGACCAAGTCTCCATCTATAGAGATCCATCTCCGTCGATGGAGATCATGGTGGAGATCCAAGTTTTTACTTTCCATTTTTTTTTTTTTTATATTTAATTTGATATCCACCATCCATCTATGAGATAGATAGTAGAGATCGGTCTTTCTTTTAGAATTTTTTAATTTTATTACTTTCCTTTTTAATTTTTTATTCTATTTTTTTTTATTTTGTTGTATCATGGGTATTTTCATCTTTTACCATTTTTTAACGGTCAATCCTCATACTTAATGGTCAAACCCTAACGGCAGTGGAGGTGCTTGTTAATTATCGATAAAGTTGTTTCTACGTATAAAAGAGCAAACATCAGGGGAGTTTGGTTTACTTAGCTCTTTTTTAATTCTTTTGTTTTCGAAGAAATTTTTTTTTTTTCTTCATATATATATTTTAATAAATAGATCTCCACTATCCATATATATCCACATAAGATTATGAACTTTTTTTTATTTTTTTTTGTCTGAATTCCGTTTTTAATATATATTTTGGGGTATTAGCTATTTCATCTTTACCCTTTTTAACAGTTAATCCTAACATAAAACGGTCAAACCATAATAGTAGGGGACGTAAGTGTCGGTTTTTGACAAAGTTGTATTTGTGTGTAAAAGGGAAACCTCAAAGAGGTTTGGTGTTATTTCCTAAAAAAATAAAAAAAGATCACACCTACTGTCTAAATTCAAAGAAATTAATAAAATTTAGAGGAAACTCCTACTTTTGGCCATAAAATTATTGGGGATTCTAAATTTATACACCTCCAATAACTTTTTGTTACTAACAACTTTAGCCATGGTATTACGAAAAAGCTCCTTTTATGTTTTTACTTTTTCTCCCCGGCTAAGTTTGTCTTTTTTTTTTTTTTTTTCTTCTTCTTTCCATTAGGTTTCTGTCCCTTATCTGTGTTCTCAAATCTCCCTATACATTTTTCTCTACACTCACATCCAAGCTTTTTTAATTTTGCTATTGTATGTTATTATTTGGAGAGAGTTAAAGTTCGAGAGAGAAAGTTATCAGGAGAAATGAAGAGAGAGAAAGATACCAAGTGAATTAGAAGAGAGAAAAAGTTAGAAATTAGAGAGAGAAAATGATAAAAAGTGAAAGGAATTATTAAATTCCCGTATTCGCGTGCGTGTCTTTTAAATATGACTTAGAGGGTATGTGAATAGGTTGTTAACCAAATTTTGTAGATTAGTCAATATTACAAATATAACCCCAATTCACAAAACAATAAATCAAGTGTAAATGTGCAGAAATATAAACGACACTTGATTTTTTTTGTGGAAACCCAAACTGGGAAAAACCACGGGCTGATAAGTGTGCCACACTCGAACCTCGAATCCACTAATTGTGATAGCGTTTACAACCTAATCCCGGTCAATAACCTGCTACCATTACCCGCAGGTTTGTAAAAGTGGATCTAGTCTAATTTGTTCATGTGAACACCTAATCTCGGTGTACGACTTAATCCCGGTCATCACACAAGATTTACTTTTCCGAAGAGATCAAACCCTAAGTGAATATGCAATTATATCCAAATATGTAAATAATGCTAGGGTACACTAAATGCTTATTTAGGATTATATGAGGATAATAAAATCAATCTTAGATATCAAATATAGTTATATGTCATGGCATAAAGCTTAGCTATGTTAAGGATAACCAATCCTAGATACAATAGCTATAAAAAATAATCTCAATCATTTTAATGAGATCAAATAGCTAGATGTTAGATAAACATAAAAATCCTAGCTATCACAAATAACCCAATCAACACATAATCTCAATTATGTCTGTAGAATTTAATCTAAACACATACAAGTAATAAATGAGATAAAATTGATAAGTAAAAACACTAATTATGTAAGATAATAGTGTTCAACAAATCATACCATGTGTGTTGAAGAAGACCCATGCATTAGCACATACTAGATGATGCTTAGATTATGATTTATGTATGTGGAAATGGGTTTGGATGATCAAAGATGAGTTCTTGGGTGAATTTCTCTCTTTAAAAATCCTCTCAATAAAAAATATGGGTTCTTTGAGTCATAAAGATGACCTAAGGTCAAAGAGGCATATATATATATGATGTCCAATTGAAGCTATGTCGTTTTGGGAATTTTCCAAAAAGTTTCCACGCAAACCGCTCTATGTAGGGCAGATTTTGGGTGGGTGAAGGGCGGATTGAAAAATCAATCAAGTGCCCGCTCTACGTAGGGTGAGTGAACAACGGTTTCGGCGCGACAGTGCATCAGCTTCAACTTCAAGCACCTCAAAATATAACCAAACGACATCGAAACCTTTCGTATTATATATTGATGGAAAGGTATGGATGTCTACTTACTACTCCAATTACAAAATGACATTTCGATGTCTATAGAAAAAGTTATGGTCAATAGAGTGACCAAAAGTCAGAAACGGACAATAACATAGTTGCCCTGTTTTGGTGGTCACTTTGGAGATTTCAAAACCAATCCAAACGGTCATGAAATATTACGAATAATATATTGTTGGAAAGATATGGGTGTCTAGTTTGTCTAGAATTTTACAAAACTCAATTTAAATCTTTTTATAAAAATTTATGGTCACAAGACCATATAAAAGTCAGTTTTGAAAAACATTTAAAACATTGAAATTCAATCTTTTGAAACTAGACACATTACTTCAAACAATCAAACCAAAACTACCACTTATTCAAGAGAAGAATGAGACCTTCTCAAGTGGTCAACCGTTGTACTAAGATATGCACACCATCGTGCAAGAGCAGACGTTTCCGATCACACAAATGGAAACGAATTACACCATACTTAAAACTATTATACATGAAGTGCTAGTGTGGGAATTGAATGCATCCTAATGCCTAACATGTCATGGCATTATCATAGAACAAGATGCAATCAATTCAACATGCATGAATAAAATTCAGGGCTTTGCATCCTAATGCCTAAACATTTTATGACATTTTAATAAACTAGATGCAATCAATTAAAATATGCAAGAAGAGATGTTCAAGAACATGCATGCACACATATAAAAACACACAACATACAAGAATAAGATTTATGCATGAGTTGTGTATGTGTGTGCAACTAGATCTCTTCAAAGCAAGAAAGCACTAGATTATACCTTTGGTGCTTCTTCTCTTAAAGTCTTGAGCGGGCCTTGGTTGTGCAAAACACCAACCATCAAAAACCTAAGCTACCTTTACATCAAGTCCTAATATGTGGTTTTTCCATGAAATAATTCAATTAATAAATGAGAATCCTTACAAAAAGAATTTATTCAACTTCCATAAATTTAATGTACCGTGTAAATTTTCATTCTATAATTAGCGTGTAAAATTCCATATGTAAATTTTAGCTTGTAAAATTCCATTTTTTGAATTTCAGCATGTAAAATTGTTGGAAATTGAAATCAAGTTTTGTTCTTTACCAATGACTTTCTATCTCTTCCAACTTTCTGAATAATTTTCTCTCTCTAACTTTTGACTTTCTCTCTCTAACTTTCAACTTTCTCTTCCATTTTCTTTCTTACATCTTAGTTTCTCTCTCTTTTTCATTCTCTTTCATTCTTTTTTTCTCTTTCTCTCTCCATCTCAAGATACTCTCTCTCTCTCTCTCTCAAGATCATTTTCATACACAAAATGAAAATTTTGACAAGAATAACAAAATTATTGGGTGTTGAACCATATCAAGAGTGATTAGTTGTGCATTAAGATATGCTCACGGTGTATGACATAAGACCTCACCAGAGCTGATCTCTCTAACCTTAGTGGAGCTAAATAGTTGGTGCCTTTTCTAACCAGCCTCTCCAATAAATGATCCAGTTGAGGTCAGCTGATGTCAACTCTGATATGGTCTATTAGATGAGCCACATTAGAGTTCACTCTCCTTAAAATTAAGGATTCTATTAGAGCTGGAAAACAAAGCTCTAACTCTGTATACAAACATCTCTCTCTTTTTGAGGTCAATTGTTTGTTCATTTTGTGCTTAGTATAGCTTTGCTATGCGGCTTTTACTTGTGGTGGATAAAAAAATTTTCTCCTTACAGTCAACTTTTATCTTTTGACACTTTATCCTACAAACTCAAATTTTAAAAATTATTCTTTTTAAAAAATAAAATTCTAAAACACTTTATTTTATTCCAAAATCCTCTTGTTTAGTTCAAAATTCTTGAGATTAAAATAAGAAGAAGAAAAAAAAAAAAAAAACAAGAAAACCCCTTTACTTCTTCCCAATTCATTATTATTGTTTCTTGTTTGTAAATAATTCTTTATTATTTCAAAATTTGCTTCTAATCAAATCTTATCAGCAGTTATTTTAGAATCAAACAAGACATTAAATTTTGGAGAAAAATAAATTTAGGATTTATGAAACACAAAAGTTGAAGATAAATAATATTATATTCTAAAAATAAATAAATTGCAATATCTTTAGAATTTTTTATTTTCTTTAGTAGTTTTAATTAGAGTTAAAATTGTTATTTACAAAAACAATTAAAATAATATATAAAAAGATATTCGACGGATTTGGACCATAATTTACCTGGAATCTACATACAAAAAGACCAAAAACCGCCTAAATTTAGCTTATCTAGTAGGATATGTATATATGGTAATGATGCATCCAGAATTGTACGGCCTTTTGTTTAATATGCAAATAGGCCATTTATTATTAGCTGGACCATCACCTGTCAGTTCACTCGATTTGGGAATTGAATTTGGTTTATAGTCAAGACAGCATATCTACTAGTTGCATCGGCATCTCAAAACAAACCACTCCACTTTGTCGACAATAAGTTGCGTTCGAATCCTATTGATAATAAAATGTTTTAAAAAATTACATGATTTAGATAGATAAATAGATAAATACTATTAAAAAAATAAGTTAAAAAATAAGTTGATGTACATCGTTAACAAAATAATATTAATTAAACAAAGCTCTCACAAATGAGAATTGTAAACTTAATATAAATTGTACCCGATTAATGAATACCACGTCTCCACCGCATCTAATATAATAATAATGAACAATAAATTATATATGAGTTTTAAGAATAAGCTAGCCCCATAGGCTTAATCTAAGAGTAAAAGTTTAGCGACGGCGGCAAAAAGTTTTTGTAGCTTGATGCGCCACATTTTGGTAAATGACAGTTCTATAAACTATCGTAAAATAATGGGCGTATTTGTTTATCCGCAAGCGCACGGATCGTTACGATCGCCTAGCGGTAAGTACGGTTCGTTCCACAGGGAATGTGAGGTACCTTTTATCGGTTCTAGTCTTATATATATTATATACTATTTACACTAATTACAACATATTTACATGCAAGAAAAGTAATTTGTGGAGGATGGCAAGTAAGCAATTAAACTAAAAGGATGGCATGTAAGCAATTAAACTAACTAATAACTAAATTAACTAAGATGTCACTTTAACTAATTTACACTATATCAATTATAACTAATTAAACTACAATTACACTAAGATGCTTTTAATCTAAATTACACTAACTAACTAACTAATTAAACTAATTACCATCTAATGCAATGATCTTGCAAAAGTGGTAATGAGAGATGGGATGTTGGAATATTGGTGTACAAGTGCAATTATCTAATTAATTTGTTGATTTCTATTAACCTAGGATAGTCTAACACATTTAATAAAGACACATACATCAATAGTTATTCATGCATGGTCTAAATTGTATTACATGCTTATGAATTTGTTAATTCAAACAACACATATATGAATTAAAGCTCAATATAGAAAATCAACATAGATAATATATAAAGTACACCAAATCCCAACATCAATACTTAGTTACATAAAATGACTAAGGTGGTGTGGGTGGTGTGAGTTAAGTTACACTAAGCTATTCTAAGCTAAACTAACTACTTCTAAGCTAATTGGGAGCCTTTAATCTATTTTGGATATTTTGGGAGGTGTGTTTTAGGTTAGAGAAGGATGTATATATATAGGGAACTGTTTTGGGGAGGTTTTGGATGAAATATCTTCCAAGTCGGTCGTCCCGGCGGGTTCAGAACTGCTGGCCGGTGAGTTTGTGCCCGCCGTCGAAGCTCGCGGTGAAGAATTTGGAGTCGACGGCGAGTTTTGACCTTCTGGACCACGGGAACTTTCTAGCGGCATGAAACCGTGAAGTTTTGGCGAGTTTGGACGTTCCGGTTCGCGGGAAGGAAGCCGCTGGGATGAGCATGCAAGCTTGCATGGCCATGGAGACTTGGAGGATTTGTTGGAGTTGAAAAACTTTGCATAGGAGGCTAAAAGTGGGTCCATCGTGACCACCGTGGAGTGGGCTTCTGATCTGGGCAAAGAACCGCTGGAAAAGTGGTCGAAAAATGGTTGAAATCGGTCACCGAAGTTATTGGGTCGAACCGGGTATGAGCCGGTCGGGTCGACCTGGCTGCAGCTTGAAGACGACCTAACGTCATGCTGACGTGTGCAGTGCCAAAATGATGCCATTCCAGGGGTGACGTGGTAGCTGACGCTGTGCTTTGCTGGCGAATTACAATCTGCACCCCTGAGCCTTCCCTTATTCACAGAATCTGCAATAAAGTCCTGAATTTTGCACTTTTACCCCTGAATTGTCCAAAATGACAACAATGCCCCTGAATTCCTCTGTTTACCTGAAACACTTATTTATTCGTTAAATACCCGGTTTTACCCAAGAAACAAGCACAAAAAGATAAGAAAATGGTGCACTAAATGTGAACATTTGGAGCGCGATCAGACCCTCAAACCTAACTTTTGCTCGTCCTCGAGCAAAACAAAAACAAAAACTAACAAATAACAACTATTAAAACATAAATAAAACATAAACTAATTAGTCCACTGTCGTGGGAGAAACGATGGCACTTAGCACGTGCCACAAGCCTTTTAAACCCCTAGGTGTCCCTAGTAGGAGGAGTGTAGTCTTCTGAGGGTTTACCGCTACGATACCCACAAACGTAAAGCTAACAATTAAAAACTACAATTTAAAATCAAATTGCGAAAGCCATATAAAAATGAGATATCAAAAGTTGTGCATATGAGGAATAACGAATGTGAGAATCGCTGAGTGGTGGGTAACCTAGAGTCATTCAAATTGACTGAAACGCACAATGTAAATCCCACACTCAAAATGGCATAGCATCAAATACAACACACTCAAATGCTCGAATGTAATTCGCCTCGACTCTAATCCTCACTAGATTTCACTCTATTTTTCTCTCAGAGTCCTAAGCACACTCTTTATCAAACACATGCGACTTGGAAGTTATGTAAATGGAAATCAAATATAACGCATGTGAGTAATCGAAATTAAGCACATTTTATGTGAATTGATCTCATGAAGGAATTGAATGCCATGAACATGGTAGAGCATATTAACATTCGTATTCCCAAAATAGACTTCCTAAAAGATCAATTAATTCTTCCCTACATTTTATGTGGTGTATGATATATGGAAGATACTAATCATGCCAAGATGTTTTGCATTACAATTTTCAACTCGAAGCTCATTTTAGATTACTCATTTACACAAGCGTCTAGGCTATAATTTTGAACTATGATTTGTGCTAATTGGTTACTCTCATTGGAGTTGTCATTGCTTTGAAGATTAAGGGCTTTAAGTGCTTAATTTTCAACACTTAATTTTTGAAAGCCCTTTCTTAGCACAAGTTACAAAATATGCCTCAGTACACGCTATTACAATTTCGAGCTTAACGGTTGAATTCTCTACTTTTAGTAGAACTTGACAATATTAGTAGCTATGTAAGATTAAGTTTTTAGGTCTATGGATTAGGGTGTTGTGTGATAGGTCTAATATCATTTCTAGAAGTCCGTCTATCATGGGAATATAAATTCAACATGTTATCCACATTTATGAATGTTCTATGGCAAACAATGCAATTGATGTAATGAGATCACAATGAAAAACATATCGAAGAGTGTATAAGAGTAGAAACATAATTTACCCTCAGAAATGAACGCTAAGGCACAAAACTCACGGGTAGTCTCCACTATTAATCCTAACAATCGAGTACGGAGTCTCGTCCACTTAGACACTAAGAGAAAGGGACTAATTTCACATTATGCAAAGCAATCCTAGACTGACAAAAGTTATCCATGACTCAGCAACTAACACATGCGAAAGACTCCTCAACGGCACTACTCAAAATATCTCATTCAAACAATTTGTTACTCGCAAAAATTTCAAAAATTTTGAAAAAAAAACACAAAAACACAATATATACAACACAAAAATCACAAAAATGACACATATGTGTCCACACCCCTAAACCTAAACTCGACATTGTCCTCAATGTTGAAAAAAATTGAAGTACATGGACAAGGAATTCATGATTTAGAAATCCGAGCACAAAGCATCCTAACACTTATATACAACTAAACACACACAAACAAACAAAAATAACAAAAATACCATGTGAAAGATGCAACTAAATATAGAGGAAAATGTTTCAAGAAAAACTGTCAACTTTTGAAACTCGAACAACGTCTGCCTTTCAATGCTTATTTTTAAAGATACTCCATAAAACATGCTCAAATTTTGAGACAAGAATATAGACATGCAAATGAACACTTTTCATGAAGAAAACATTTTAAAATTAAATTTGGAAAAGCCTGAAAACAGGTCACGTGCAGAATTTTGAAAACAGGGCACGTCTGTGACCTTTGGTCGAAGAAATACTCATAACTTTTAAACCACTGCCCAGAACTTTACGTTCTTTATACCGTTGGAATCGTATCGAAAAAACGATGAACGCAACATGGGCAGAAAAATTTATTTCTTCACCGATTAGTACAGTTTTTAAGAAACTTTCGCCTCAAAATTTTCGAAACAGGGCATCTTCACTAGGTTTGAAAAACAACAATAAAAATAAAATCAAAAATACAACATAATATATATATACAATCATAATATCTACAACTAACATTTAAATATATATACAATCCTAATTATCCAGCACTAATCATATTACAAAAAACCAATCCTAATCACTAGGCAACACAATCAATTCACACTCTTAAGCTAAGCAATAGATATAACTTGAAGTAAAAGCTCAAAAGTTGAAGATTGGACCTGAGATTTAGCATTCGTAGGATGGTGTGGCTTCATGGAGTGGTGTATTGGTGCATGGTGTGGTTGGCGGGTTTAGGTCGACGGGTTCATTCCCGCGGCATGAAGTCACGGTGGCGGTTTCATGTCTTCTGGCTGGCGGGATTATTCCCGCGGCATGAGGTCGCCGTGAACTTAGCGAGTTCCGTCCATCTGGATGGCGGGTTATGTCCCGCGGCATGAAGTCGCTGACTTCCTTCAGAGCATTCCGCAGGTTCTGATCTTCTAGAAGGCGGGCTTTGTGCAGCGAATGTGAAATCGTCGTGAACTCCGCGGGTTCCTTCGGTCCGGCTGGCGGGTTATGTCCCGCCTCTGTGTCTCACCAAAGGTTCAAAAAGAACCCGGCGGCTTTGTTGGGCGGGCTCATTCCCGTGGACTGGACCCGCGGTAGGTTTTTCTTCTTCTTGATTCCTACCCTTACACACACAAAAATCACACCAAAAACTATCACAAGCACATGCTATACAAGTAATAAGTAAGGAGTCCAAAAACTCCCAAACCTATCTAATTCTATGCATCATATAGCATACTTGCAATATGGTTAATGGATAATTAAGAGACTCAAACTCTAAACACAAAATAACAATACAAATACGAAAATAAAAATAAGACTAAAACCAACAAAATATACGCTGCACCGATCATCCCCAGCAGCGGCGCCATAAACTTGATGCGCCACATTATGGTACGTGACAGTTCTATAAACTATCGTAAAATAATGGGCGTGTTTGTTTATCCACAAGCGCACGGATCGTTATGATCGTATAGCGGTAAGTACGGTTCGTTCCACAGGGAATGTGAGGTACCTTTTATCGGTTCTAGTCTTATATATATTATATACTATTTACACTAATTACAACATATTTACATGCAAGAAAAGTAATTTGTGGAGGATGGCAAGTAAGCAATTAAACTAAAAGGATGGCATGTAAGCAATTAAACTAACTAATAACTAAATTAACTAAGATGTCACTTTAACTAATTTACACTATATCAATTATAACTAATTAAACTACAATTACACTAAGATGCTTTTAATCTAAATTACACTAACTAACTAACTAATTAAACTAATTACCATCTAATGCAATGATCTTGCAAAAGTGGTAATGAGAGATGGGATGTTGGAATATTGGTGTACAAGTGCAATTATCCAATTAATTTGTTGATTTCTATTAAACTAGGATAGTCTAACACATTTAATAAAGACACATACATCAATAGTTATTCATGCATGGTCTAAATTGTATTACATGCTTATGAATTTGTTAATTCAAACAACACATATATGAATTAAAGCTCAATATAGAAAATCAACTCATATCATAGATAATATACAAAGTACACCAAATCCCAACATCAATACTTAGTTACATAAAATGACTAAGGTGGTGTGGGTGGTGTGAGTTAAGTTACATTAAGCTATTCTAAGCTAAACTAACTACTTCTAAGCTAATTGAGAGCTTTTAATCTATTTTGGATATTTTGGGAGGTGTGTTTTAGGTTAGAGAAGGATGTATATATATAGGGAACTGTTTTGGGGAGGTTTTGGATGAAATATCTTCCAAGTCGGTCATCCCGGCGGGTTCAAAACTGCTGGCCGGTGAGTTTGTGCCCGCCGTCGAAGCTCGCGGTGAAGAATTTGGAGTCGGCGGCGAGTTCTGACCTTCTGGACCGCGGGAACTTTCTAGCAGCATGAAACCACGAAGTTTTGGCGAGTTTAGACGTTCCAGTTCGCGGGAAGAAAGCCGCTGGGATGAGCATGCAAGCTTGCATGGCCATGGAGACTTGGAGGATTTGTTGGAGTTGAAAAACTTTGCATGGGAGGCTACAAGTGGGTCCATCGTGACCATCGTGGAGTGGGCATCCGATCTGGGCGAAGAACCATCAGAAAAGTGGTCAGAAAACGGTCAGAATCGGTCACCAAAGTTACCTGGTCGAACCGGGTATGAGCGGGTCGGGTCGGGTCGGGTCGACCTGGCTACAGCTTGAAGACGACCTGACGTCATGCTGACGTCAGGCGTGACGTGTGCAGTGCCAAAACGACGCCGTTCCAGGGGTGACGTGGCAGTTGACGCTGTGCTTTGCTGGCGAATTACAATCTGCACCTCTGAGCCTTCCCTTATTCACAGAATCTGCAATAAAGTCCTGAATTTTACACTTTTGCCCCTGAATTGTCCAAAATGACAACAATGCCCCTGAATTCCTCTGTTTACCTGAAACACTTATTTTATCTGTTAAATACCCGGTTTTACCAGAGAAACAAGCACAAAAAGATAGGAAAATGGTGCGCTAAATGTGAACATTTGGAGCGCGATCATAGCTGTTCTAGTTTTCTTTGTCTCCAGTGTTCGTGTATTGCGTGTGTCTGATCTATGGATGCTTCTGAGATTGCATGTCTTTGTGAGTCCATGACACTCAAGGATCGTGAGGGCCTGATAAGGATGCTGGCCAAAGGAAGCTGGCAAATAGTTTGGTGGGAAAAGTGCTACTTTCGAAGCAGTGAACAAGGACGGCTTTCGGGTGGTGATGAGGAAGATTTTGTGGATGAAGGATGATGTGGAGATTGAACCATTGAAGGATAACACTTTCGCTTTCCATTTTCAGAACCCAAAGGATAAGCGGAAAATTATATTGGGGGGGAGGGGGGGCGGTGGGCTTCAAATATTTTATTGATGCACTGATAGTTCTAGAGGAACCAGAAGGAAGAGGGGATATTCATAAGATGAAGTTCGATAAAATAGAATTTTGGGTACAAATTCACAATGCTCCCAGGATCTGTATGACTAAGGATATCGGGAGATTTCTGGGGAGTATCATTGGTGAAGTGATAGGTGTTGATGGGGGTGGGTGGGATTTGGGGTCATATGGGATGGAGTTCTTATGAGTTCGGGTGCTATTGGAGATTGATAAACCCCTACAAAAGTGTTTGAGGGTTGATGTAATGGGAGATGGTGTAGAATCAGTTATGCTCCTGAAATATGAGCGGCTTCCCGACTTTTGTTTTCGGTGTGGTTACCTAGGACATACGATGAAGGAATGTCCTGTGAAGCCATTAGTTTCTCCAGGGGAGACTAAGGAAGAGTTTCTCTTTAGTTCTTGGATGAGAGCATTCATGACAAATAGAAGGCTTGGATTGGGGAAGTAGATGGGTTCTAAAGTAGGGAATGGTATGTCCTCTCAGCTAATGAGGGATGAGGGTAACTAGGGACAGTCGGACAAGATCGATCGGATCGTTCAGGGAGGCCAATCGAAATCCGGTGCTGAGGTTGGAGCAACACGACAAATCAGAAGATGACCTAATTTTGGCAAGTTCTTCAAAAGGAAAGGGGATAGCAATCACCCAATAAGGTAGTGATTATGGATACTATGGAATTGCATGATGTTTTAGGGAAGTCTGGTTTTTAGGAATAAGTGGAGGTGGAGGTTTTGCCTTGTAAAGATAAGTGTGAAATGAGGGAGGAATTTTCGGGTCTTCGCTGGTATGGCGTTTCTGATAGTTTGGACTCGGCCCATGAACAGATCACAAACCAAACTCTTAATAAGATTTTAGATGGCAAGGGATCCAGCAGTGTTTCTATGGGCCAGAATGTCGGACCTCTTTTCTTTGGGCCATCTGAGTGGAAGGGTGTTAATAAGGCTCAACCTGTGGTGAGTAACCCAAATGAAGCGGTCTACCCAGATGTAATTAGTGAAGCAACATTTAACCCATTAGATGATAATAAGAATCGGGTGTTGAACTTTGAAGCCAATAATCCCCAATTCAATTTGGGGGACTCAACCCTAATCGGAAAGTGGAAGCGTAGAGCGAGAAACAACAAAAAGGAGCCCGAGCATAAGTCCGGTGGGTCGGTTCTGGGTAAGAAAAAGGCAGTCGGTGGTCTCGAAAAGATTTTTGTGGAAAGCAAAAAGTAAAGGTATGTTTCCATTTCAGGGGATTTTGCTGATGCTATTGTCGAAGAAGGATCGGCGGGTCGGTCTCTATTGACCTGCCGGACGCAATGATTGCCCTAGTGTGGAACGCTTGAGGGTTGGGGAGTGATCGAACGTTCCGGGTTCTACTGAAGTACTAGCAGGACTATTCCCCTGACATAGTGTTCTAGATGGAGACTAAGTCTAATCACAGGAGGATGGAGAAATTGAGAATCAAGCTGGGTTTTAATGGGAAATTGGTGGTGGATTATGACGATAGAAGCGGTGGTTTGGGGTTGTTCTGGTCGGATAAAGTGACTATCTCTCTTCTTTCCTTTTCCCATTATCACATTGACATGAAAGTGGGTTCTAGTGGCACTGATGATTGGCGCTTTACTGGCTTTTACGGGCGTCCTGAGCATGATCAACGGAGACATGCATGGACTTTATTAAAACGGCTTCATGATATGTTTTCGATGCCCTGGTTATGTTCGGGAGATTTCAATGAAATCCTCTCTAATGAGGAAAATTTAGGTGGGCCTCCCTATAGTAGGAATTTAATGGAAAATTTTTGGGAGGTAATGTATTTTTGGGTCTTGAAGACATGAGCTTTTAGGGTCCTATGTTTACATGGTGTAACAAACATGGTGGGAATGATTTGGTTCAGGAGAGACTCGACAGAGGTATTTGTAATTTGGAGTGGAGGTAAGCCTTTCCTTGAGCTTTAGTCGGCCATTTGGAATTTGGGCATTCAGATCACAAGGCTTTGTTGATTGATTTATCCGGTGATGTTACGGCTGGTAGTAATAGGTGTGTGGCCAAGCGTCGAAGGTTCCACTTTTAGGCTTGCTGGGTGGAGAAGGAAGAATGTAGAAATTTGGTTAAGAGGTTTTGGGGGAGTTCTGGTGGTAGTGGGGAACTTTCCGGGACTGTTAGCAGTATATGGAATTGTACCAAGGCTCTGAATGTATAGAATCGCTCTAATATGAATGCTTTATCTAGGGATATTCGGGTTAAGAGAAGTGAGTTGCAGGAGGCTTCTAACAGTATTAGAGAGGGGTCTTGGGAGCAGATTAGGTTGATAGAGGGTCAACTAGATAATCTTCTATCTTGTGAGGAGGTCTACTGGAAGCAACGAGCGCGTATTGACTGGTTAAAAGTAGGGCAACTAAAATACGAGATTCTTCCATCTGAAAACCTCGGAAAGGAGGGCGTGTAATAGAATCAAGGGGATTTATGATAGAGATGGGGTTTTTGCAAACTGATGTGAGTGGTATAACTAGGGTCGTGGTTCAATAATTCTCAGGTTTGTTCTGTTCCTCCCAACCAACTGAGTTAATTGTGAACCAAGTGCTTGAAAAGGTCCAACCTCGTCTGTCTCAGTGAAATGCAACCTTTCATGACCAACCTTTTAATGCTGAGGAAGTGTGTATTGCGGCCTTCTCAATTGGCCCTTATAAGGCCTCAGGCCCGGACAGTTTACCGGGGTTGTTAGACTAGGAGTATTGGGATATGGTAGGTCTGAAGGTTTCTATAGCTTGCCTTCGCTGTCTTAATGATGGGACGACGCTGGAAGCAGTGAATGATACTATGATTGTCCTCATTCCAAAAGTCAAGAACCTGGTGCAGATTAATGAGTTCCAGCCTTTCAGTCTTTGTAACTTAATTTATAAAGTGGTGGCGAAGACGTTAGCTAATCCCCTCCGGTTGGTCTTAGATGATGTTATATATGAACCTTAGAGCACCTTCGTTCCTAGAAGATTGATTTCAGACAATGCTTTGGTGAGATTTGAGTGCCTTCACGCGATTCAAAGTAGGAATCGGACAACTGGTTCATTTGTGATGAAGCTTGATATGTCAAAGGCGTATGATCGGGTGGAGTGGGTTTTTCTGGATAAGATGATGCGTAAACTTGGGTTCTCTAAGCAGTGGGTTGCTAAAATAGTTAATCATGTTTCATCAGTGACCTTTTCCTTTGCTATCAACGGTGAAGTTTATGGTTCTGTCAGGCCTTTTAAGGGTTTTAGGCAGGGGGATCCTTGATCGAGCTCCAAATGTTCACATTTAGCGCACCCTTTTCCTATCTTTTTGTGCTTATTCCTCGGGTAAAACCGGGTATTTAACGGATAAATAAGTGTTTCAGGTGAATAGGGAAGTTCAGGGGCAATTATGTAATTTTGGACAATTCAGGGGCAAAAGTGCAATATTCGGGCAATTATTGAAGATTCTGTGAATAGAGGAAAGATCAGGGGTGCAAATTGTAAAAAGCCAGACAACGCACAGCGCGCCTGCCACGTCAGCAGCCAGACGACGCCGTTTTGGTGCTGCATACGTCACGCCTGACGTCACGCTGACGTCAGGTCGTCTTCCTCAAGCAATCGGGTCAGCCCGACCAGGTCATACCCGACCTGAACCGGTACTGACCCGGCTACTTCGGCGGCCGTTTTCGACCGTGTTCCGACGCCGTTTCCGACGGCCGACCGCCCAGAATTGTTGCCGGAGTTCCTCCGATCACTTTGCACCCATTTTTAGCCTCCCATGCAAAGGTTTTCAACTCCAACAAATCCTCCAAACCTCCATGGTTGAGCACACCTTCAAGCTCGGTTTAGCGGCCATTCTCCCGCCTTCCAGAGCGTCCAAGCTCGCCAAATCTTGGCGGGTTCATGTGGCGACTTCATTCTCGCGGTCCAGAAGGTCAGAACTCGCCACCGTCTTCAATTTCTTCGCGGCGAGCTTCGGCGGCGGGCAAGAGCTCGCCGGACATGGATGACAAGCCCGCCCACTTGACCGACTTGAAGATATTTCTGTCCAAACTTCCCCAAAACAGTCCCCTATATATATTTTTCCTCCCCTAACCTAAACACTACCTCCCAAAATATCCAAAATACCTTAGAGTTACCATAATTAGTCTAGAATAGCTTAGATTACCTTAGTTTAGTTAGTTTAATGTAATTTAATTATCACCATCCTCACCACCTTTGTTATGTAACTAAGTGTTGATGTTGGGTTTTGGTGTACTTTGTATATTATCTATGATATATGTTGGTTTTCTATATTGAGTTTCAATTCATATATATGTTGAATTAATTGACAAGTTAATTAGCATATAATACAATTTGGACCATGCATGAATAACTCTTGATGCATGTGTCTTTATTAAATGTTAAAGACTATCCTAGGTTAATAGGAATCAACTAATTGATTGGATAATTACATGTGTACTTCAATATCCCAACATCCTATCTCTCATTACCACTTTTGCAAGATCATTGCATTAGATGGTAATTAGTTTAATTAGTTAGTTTAGTTAATTTAATTTAGGTAATTGTAGTGGTAGTTTAATTGATAGATTAATTAGTTACTAAGGAGATGACAATCCTTAGTTGTAGTATAATTTAGATTAAAATGATCTTAGTGTAATTATAGTGTAATTTAATTAGTATGCCATCTTAGTTTAATTTAGTTATTAATTAGTTTAAATGCTTACATGCCATCCTCCACCATTTACTTTTTATGCATGTAAATAATGTTGTAATTAGTGTATATAGTATATATAATATATAAGACTAAAACCGATAAAAGGTACCTCACGGATTCCCAATGGAACGAACCGTATTTGCCGCTATGTGATCGTAACGATCCGTGCGCTTGTGGAAAGACAAACGTGCCCCGGTTATTTTACGGTAGTTTATAGAACTATCGCGTGTCCCGCGTGCGCCGATCGAGTTATTGGCGCCGCCAGAGGACACTTTATTTTAGACCGTTCTGGGGCGCGTCAAAGTTTATGGCGCCGCTGCCGGGGAGTCTAAACTTGTGCAGCGTATATTTTGTTGGTTTTAGTTTTAGTCTTATTTTTATTTCATATTTGTATTGTTATTTTGTGTTTAGTCTTGAGTCTCTTAATTATCCATTAACCATATTACAAGTATGCTATAGGATGCATAGAATTAGATAGGTTTGGGGGTTCTTGGCCTCTTTACTTATCATTGGTATAGCATGTGCTTGTGATAGTTGTTGGTGTGATTTTTGTGTGTGTAGGGTTTGGAATCAAGAAGAAGAAATCCCTACGGCGGGATGAGTCCGCGGGAATGAGCCCGCCCAACAAGGCCGCCGGGTTCTTTTTGAACCGTTGGCGAGACATGGCGGCGGGACATTACCCGCTGGACGGACGGAAAGAGACCGCGGAGTCCACGGCGACCTCACAGCGGCGGGACAAAGCCCGCCGTCCAGAAGGCCAGAACCCGCCGGAGTGTGCTGAGGGAAGTAGGCGACCTCACGCCGCGGGATATGACCCGCCTTCCAGATGGAAAGAACTCGCCGAGTTCACGGCGACTTCATGCCGCTGGAATGAGCCCGCCTTCCAGAAGAAACGAAGCCGCCGCACCATCTGAGAAGCCACCGCGACTTCATGCGGCGGGAATGAACCCGCCGACCTAAACCCGCCCACCACACCATTCACCAATACACCATGCCACGATGCACACCATCCTACGAATGCTAATCCTCAGGTCCAATCTTCTACTTTTGAGCTTTTACTTCAAGTATATCTATTGGTTAGCTTAAGAGTGTGAATTGATTGTGTTGACTAGTGATTAGGATTGGTTTTTGTAATGTGATTAGTGGTGGATAATTAGGATTGTATATATATGTTTCTATGTTAGTTGTAGATATTAGGATTGTATTTATATATTTTATTGTATTTTTGTTTTTATTTTTGTTGTTGTTTTTCACACCTTGTAAGGATGCCCTGTTTTGAAAATTTTGGGTAAAATGTTTCGTAAAAACTGTACTAATTGGTGAAGAAATAAATTTTTCCGCCTGCGCTGCGTTCATCAATTTTTCGATACGGTTCCAACGATATAAAGAACGTAAAGTTCTGGGCGGCGGTTTCAAAGTTATGTGTGTTTCTTCGACCGAAGGTCACAGACGTGCCCTGTTTTCAAATTTTTGCACGTGACCTGTTTTCAACGTCTGTTATCACACTTTTCCGAACTGAATTTTAAAATATTTTCTTCATGAAAAGTGTTCATTTGCATGTCTATATTATTGTCTCAAAATTTGAGCATGTTTTATGGAATAGATTTGAAAATATGCATGCAAAATCAGACGTTGTTCGAGTTTTAAAAATTGACAGTTTTTGTCGAAACATTTTCCTCAATTTTTCGATACATCTTCACATGGTGTTTTTGTTTGTGTTTGTGTTTAGTTGTATATATGTGTTAGGATGCTTTGTTCTCATATTTCCAAATCACAAATTCCTTGTCCATGTACTTCAAGTTTACAACATTGCAGACAATGTTGAGTTTAGGTTTGGGGGTGTGGACACATTTGTGTCATTTTTTCATTTTTTTGTGATTTTTTGTGTTGTATATATTGTGTTTTTTGTGTTTTTGTTAAAAAAAATTTTGAAAATTTTGAAATTTTTGCGATAAGCCATCTTTGAATAAATTATTTGAATGAGATGTTTTGAGTAGTGCCGTTGAGGAATCTTTCGCATGTATTAGTTGCTGAGTCCTGGATAACTATTGTCAGTCTAGGATTGCTTTGCATAATGTGAAATTAGTCCCTTTCTCTTAGTGTCTAAGTGGACGAGACTCCGTACTCAATTGTTAGGATTAATAGTGGAGACTACCCGTGAGTTTTGTGCCTTAGCGTTCATTTCTGAGGGTAAATTATGTTTCTACTCTTATACACTCTTCGATATGTTTTTCATTGTGATCTCATCGTATCAATTGCATTGTTTGCCATAGAACATTCATAAATGTGGATAACATGTTGAATTCATATTCCCATGATAGACGGACTTCTAGAAATGATATTAGGATTTTGTTAGTATTTCATGAATAATCCTAAACACATCCGCATCCCTATTATGAGTGCTTCATTGATAAATTATGGCCAAACACTTAACCTGAACACATAAACCTACCACATCACCATCACAAACCACTAACCCAAACACTTAGCCTCACCTAAGTTATTAATCTTGATTAAGGTGTACAAATTAGAAGATTCAATTGATAAGCTCTAAAAGTTGTAAAAGCGTGTACTAAGGCGGATTTTATATTTGTGCTAAAAGAAGGGCTTTCAAAAATTAAGTGTTGAAAATTGAGCACTTAAAGCCTTTGTACTTCAATGCAATGTTACTCAAGATTAGAGTAACCAATTAGCACAAATCGAAATTAAAGTTGTAGCCTAGACGCTTGTGTGAAAATATAAATTTTAAAGTTATATAGAGCTTAAAATTCTAAAATGTATTGTATAAACACCTTGACTTGGTTAGTAATTTTCTGTACCCTATCTCTACCATTTCCATACACTACACCCATGGCCAATACAAATTAGGGATAATCCGATTGATCTTTTAAGAAGTCTATTTTGGGAATGCAAATTTAATATGCTCTACCACGTTCATGGCATTCAATTCCTTCATGAGATCAATTCACATAAAATGTGCTTTATTTCGATTACTCACATGCGTTATATTTGATTGCCATTTACATAACTTCCAAAAGGCATGTGTTTGATAGAGAGTGTGCCTAGGACTCTGAGAGAAAAACAGAGTGAAATCTAGTGAGATTAGAGTCGAGGCGAATTACATCCGAAGCATTAGAGTATGTAGAATTTGATGCTTTGCCATTTTGAGTGTGGGATTTGCATTGTGCGTTTCAGTCATTTGAATGACTTTATGTTACCCACCACTCAGCGGTTTTCACATGTGTGACTCCTCATATGCACAACTTTGTATATCTCATTTTATATGGCTTCGCAAATTTGTTTTTAATTTTTAGTTTTAATTGTTAGCTTTACATTTGTGGGTATCGTAGCGGTAAACCCTCAGGAGACTACACTCCTCCTACTAGGGACACCTAGGGGTTTAAAAGGCTTGTGGCACGTGCTAAGTGCCATCGTTTCTCCCACGAAAGCGGACTAATTAGTTTATGCTTTATTTATGCTTTAGTAGTTTTTAATTGTTAGTTTTTGTTTTGCTCGAGGACGAGCAAAAGTTAGGTTTGGGGGTTTGATCGCGCTCCAAATGTTCACATTTAGTGCACCCTTTCCCTATCTTTTTGTGCTTATTCCTCGGGTAAAACCGGGTATTTAACGGATAAATAAGTGTTTCAGGTGAATAGGGAAGTTCAGGGGCAATTATGTAATTTTGGACAATTCAGGGGCAAAAGTGCAATATTCGGGCAATTATTGAAGATTCTGTGAATAAAGGAAAGATCAGGGGTGCAAATTGTAAAAAGCCAGACAACGCACAGTGCGCCTGCCACGTCAGCAGCCAGACGACGCCGTTTTGGCGCTGCACACGTCACGTCTGACGTCACACTGACGTCAGGTCGTCTTCCTCAAGCAACCGGGTCAGCCCGACCCGGTCAGACCCGACCCGACCCGACCCGACCCGAACCGAACCGAACCGAACCGGTACTGACCCGGTGACTTCGGTGACCGTTTCCGACCGTGTTCCGACACCGTTTCCAGCGGCTGACCGCCCAGAATTGTTGCCGGAGTTCCTCCGATCATTTTGCACCCATTTTTAGCCTCCCATGCAAAGGTTTTCAACTCCAACAAATCCTCCAAACCTCCATGGTTGAGCACACCTTTAAGCTCGGTTTAGCGGCCATTCTCCCGCCTTCCAGAGCGTCCAAGCTCGCCAAATCTTGGCGGGTTCATGTGGCGACTTCATTCTCGCGGTCCAGAAGGTCAGAACTCGCCACCGTCTTCAATTTCTTCGCGGCGAGCTTCGGCGGCGGGCAAGAGCTCGCCGGACATGGATGACAAGCCCGCCCACTTGACCGACTTGAAGATATTTCTGTCCAAACTTCCCCAAAACAGTCCCCTATATATATTTTTCCTCCCCTAACCTAAACACTACCTCCCAAAATATCCAAAATACCTTAGAGTTACCATAATTAGTCTAGAATAGCTTAGATTACCTTAGTTTAGTTAGTTTAATGTAATTTAATTATCACCATCCTCACCACCTTCGTTATGTAACTAAGTGTTGATGTTGGGTTTTGGTGTACTTTGTATATTATCTATGATATATGTTGGTTTTCTATATTGAGTTTCAATTCATATATATGTTGAATTAATTGACAAGTTAATTAGCATATAATACAATTTGGACCATGCATGAATAACTCTTGATGCATGTGTCTTTATTAAATGTTAAAGACTATCCTAGGTTAATAGGAATCAACTAATTGATTGGATAATTACATGTGTACTTCAATATCCCAACATCCTATCTCTCATTACCACTTTTGCAAGATCATTGCATTAGATGGTAATTAGTTTAATTAGTTAGTTTAGTTAATTTAATTTAGGTAATTGTAGTGGTAGTTTAATTGATAGATTAATTAGTTACTAAGGAGATGACAATCCTTAGTTGTAGTATAATTTAGATTAAAATGATCTTAGTGTAATTATAGTGTAATTTAATTAGTATGCCATCTTAGTTTAATTTAGTTATTAATTAGTTTAAATGCATACATGCCATCCTCCACCATTTACTTTTTATGCATGTAAAAAATGTTGTAATTAGTGTATATAGTATATATAATATATAAGACTAAAACCGATAAAAGGTACCTCACGGATTCCCTGTGGAACGAACCGTATTTGCCGCTATGCGATCGTAACGATCCGTGCGCTTGCGGAAAGACAAACGTGCCCCGGTTATTTTATGGTAGTTTATAGAACTATCGCGTGTCCCGCGTGCGCCGATCGAGTTATTGGCGCCGCTAGAGGACACTTTATTTTAGACCGTTCTGGGGCGCGTCAATCCTCTGTCCCCATTCCTTTTTATGCTGTGTGTGAAAGGTTTGTCAAGTGTGTTGAATTCAGCAGTGTTAAATAAGACACTTCGGGCTTTCAATGTAAGAGAGGCAGGCCTAATATCTCCCACCTCTTCTTCGCCGACGACAACCTACTTTTCTTGAAGGCTACTGACAGAGAATGTTATTTGAGTTGGAAGCTGCTGGATGAATATTCTGCTGCGTCGGGTTAAGCTATCAATTATGACAAGTCTGTGATGTGCTTCAGTAATTTGATTCAATGGGTGGAATGTGATAGGTTAGCTAGTATTATTGGGGTCAAGTATGTGAGATACCATGAACGGCACCTGGGGCTACCCAATTTAAACTATAGGAATAAGCGGTAAGTTTTTAATAGCATTAAAGTCATTCAGTCGATCCTCATGTATACCATGAGTTTATTTCGGCTCTCGAAAGGCATTATCTCCGAGATTCATAAGATGTGTAACCATTTTTGGTGGGGGAGTTCTGATAAGCATTCTAAGTTGCATTGGTGTAGTTGGCAAAATATGTGTGCTACGAAAGAGGAGGGGGGTTAGGGTTCCACGACCTAGAATCGTTCAATCGTGCTCTCCTCACTAAGCAGTGCTAGAGATTAATCAAGAACCCGAATTCGTTGGCTGGTAGATTGCTGAAAAACTGTTATTTCCCTTATAAGCCTTTTCTAAATGCCAATCCGAATTCAAAAGGTTATCTTATTTGGCAAGGGCTAGTTTGGGGGCGGGGGATTATTAATATGGGGACTAGATAGAGAATCGACAGCGCCAGTTCTGTGCATATCTATGGTGACCGTTGGATTCCGAGGCCGTCGACTTTCAAAATCATCTCTCCGCTGTTGTTGGGGGAGAATGAAACTGTGGATTTGTTAAAAACTGATTCATGAGGGTGGAACATTGACCTATTGCGGAATAATTTTTTGGCTGATGACATGGACTTGATTCTTTTTATCCCTCCTTCGGATCCTTCCCAAGCTGACTCGCTGCTTTGGCACTTTGAGCAGTTAGCTATGTACTTTGTTAGGAGTGGTTATTAGGTGGGTAGAAGTTTTTCTGTTAATCCAAGTTCCTTGGGTCTCGACTGCTCCTCTTCATGGTGGAAAGCTCTTTGGCGGATTAAAGTTCCTTCTAAAATTAAGATTTTCTTGTAGAGAGCTAGCAATCATTGGCTTCCCACCTTAGCTTGTCTTGCTAAGCGTAGTGTGTGTACGGATGAGATGTATCCCCGTTGTCATCTTCGGAAGGAAACTATGGTTCATGCTCTTTGGGGTTACTGAGATGTTGCTACTATTAGAGACCAATTTCCGTCAGTTAAGACTTTAAAGGTTAATGATGAGATGAATTTCCATGATCTTATGATTTTGTGTCTTCGGTCTCTGAACTCCAATATGTTACCTCTCTTTTGTGTGTCTCTTTGGAGAATTTGGTACTACAGGAACCGATTGGTTCATAACCTTTCAGTGAATGGTTTTGAGGATGCTGTTTCATGGGCTTCTAATTTTTTGGATGAATGACTTTTGGCTCAAATCATTTATAGGCCTCCCTCTGTTGGTCGTGATCTGGTGGATAAGTGGTCTCCCCTTACGGATGGTTTTTGGAAAATTAACACTGATGCTGCCACTTGCTATCAGAATCAAACTATTGGCTTAAGGGTTGTTATTCGGGATAAGGCTGGCTTGGTTAAAGCTGCGGCTTCTCTCAAAGTTCAGGCTATTGTTTCTCCTATTGTTGCGGAAGCAATGAGTGTTTGGCAAGGTATCATTTTGGCTTCTAACTGTGGTTGTGTGCCTTTTCAAATTGATTATGATTCTCTCCAAGTTGCTGAGATGGTGGATAAAGGTTTGCCTTCCCATGCTGATGTTGGCTCTGCTATTAATTTGAGTATTGATTTCTTAAAGGCGAACCCTGGTTGTTGTGTCTCCCATGTTTCTAGAAAAGGCAATTTTGTTGCCCATAATTTAGCTAGGTTGGCTCTCTCGGTCGGTGGTGATTGCTGTTGGTTGGATTCTTGCCCTCCCTACGTGGAGAGGTTGGTCCAGTTAGATGCTTTTGGCTAGTTCCTTTATTTTGTTTGTTTCTCTTCTCTTCTCTTATCTTCTCTTAAAAAAATAATAATAATAATAAATAAAAAATAAAAAAAAGGGTCGTTTGTTTTTTTGTCTGAAGACTGAATAGTAACTGAAATCTGAACCTGAATGATATGTTTTTTTTTTTCCTCACATCTGAATGTATTGTAAATATGTTTTTTTTTTTTTTTTTTTAAAAATAAAATTGTCTGAAAATTAAATAAATAATTTTACACTTATACCCATACTAATTAATAGAAGTAATTTAACATGCATAATTCTTTATAAGATTTTGTATGTTCTTCTACAAACAAAGTTCAAGTTCAATTTATGTCAAAAAAATGTTCAAGTTCTATATGCACTAGAAGCCAAATAAAAAAAAAGTTCTTGAGTTTTATTTTGAAATATGTTCTTGAATTATATGCACATATATATATATAATTATTCTATAGCATTTTCAAGCCACAAAATCTACTCAATATAATATACAAATTTATTGAGCACTACATGAATAATTAGATAAAAAATAATAATAATAAAGAGTTCTTACTAGGATTTGGTAGGAGCTAGAGAAATTCAATTGTTTCAATCCCATGAAAATTTTAGTATGAGAAGTGACTAGGGTTTTTTTTTTTTTTTTTTTTTTTTTTCCCTTCTAAAACCCATTTAAAATAAGAAATATGTTAAAATAAAGAATTCTACACCATATCAAATTAGAATAAATTTGGAAATATATCTTCTTTAGAATGATAGACTTGGAAGTGAATATTTTAAATGTAATTCAGTGATTTTGAATTAAGTTAAAAGTCAAAATTTCTTTCTTTTTATTTTAAGTTGTTTATTTTGATATTTTTAAGTTGTTTAACCACTTAAAAAAAAAAAAAAAAAAAAAAAAAAACAACTTAATGAGTTCAATTTAGACTCATTAAGTTTTAAATGGAAAAAACAAACAACCCAAGCTAGCCCCAGTTTGTAAAAGTAAGATTGATGATATTTATGGTCCACTAAATATATTTTTAATTTATATTTTAAGTTTTTTTTTTTTCTTTCTTTTTTAATGATAAACAATTTCTTCTCTGAAAATCTTCATCCTCTTTATTTTCTTCTAGGTTTTCCTCTAGATTCTCGGTAATTATTTGAAATATGACATAAAACAAAAACTAAGTTTGCGAAATTTCATTTCAAGATCATTACTAGAGAAAAACGCAAGTATTACACATCTATTTAATTATTTGTCTCTTTATTAATAATATAGTATTTATAATTATCAAGCCGCAGTGTACGTTCCATGCCGCCGGATAATCTTTTTTAAAAGCCATCGAAAAAGACTGTGATCATTGAAGCCGTGGCAAATAATTTCACAAACCAAAAGAAATACGGACAGCATTCCCTTTGCTTGCGGGACACAGAAAAAGAAAACACTTAAACGTATCGTTTTATTATAAAAACAAATATTAAAGCTTGTAAATTGACTCATCCCCGATCTAGCAAGTTGGCACTAACCACATCTCTTCCATATAAGTGGTGAGGGGTTCAAATCTCATCATGCACATTTTACAAACATGTGTGAGTAGTTTTCTTTTTGGATTGTGGGAGTAATCATCTCCCATTATAGGAATAGAAATCCGGACCGCACATGTATTGTTTGATCTTGATAGGTCCCGACGGTCCTATTATAATACTATCATAATGGACAAGGATCCTCTCTTCACCTCACCTCATCCTTATCTTACTTGATCTTATGACACATAAGCATTGTAATGAATGAATGGTTAAGATGTGATTTATAATTTATTAACAACCAATTACATGCTTTAAAAAGGTGAGGAAAATGTGAGGATGAGGTGAGGTGAGGTGAGGTGAGGTGAGGTGAGGAGAGAATCCTGGTCCTATCATAATACTTCAACAAAAATAAAGTTGGCACTAACTGTCAAATCCATCATTAGCATAAGATATGCTAGATAAAGAGACTGAATTGGATTAATATAATTAATTAATCAATAATGTTATAGACATCTTTATCAATGACAATCAATTAACTTAATCGTGTGTGTTCTTTGAAGATCTTTATTCCAGTATCCTTGTATACGAGGACGATGTCAAAGGTCCAGCCTAGCTTGCTTGGCTACCTCTGTATTTACATAGGTTATATATATATATATACACTTAAATTAAATTTAAATTAAAAATTGCATAAATCATCCCACAGGTATAATAAGGTAACTTGTAAATCATTGAACAACAGCAATCACAATATCAAAATTTTCAGACTAATTTTTTTTTTTTTTTTTTTTTTTTGAAGGGGCTAAAATCTAGAAACAATCTACTTCACTGAACATATTTGTATTGGTAATTAAGAAGCTGACAAATTCAGTTAAGATTATGAAAACAATTAAGCATAATATTTATTTGAAAAGTCAAAGATTTTGAGTCAAAACAGGCAACTCTGTATTTGAGCTATTAAGATAAGGTTTGAATAACAATAACAATGTCAAGATCGGCGTCACACAAACTAGATTAATTATTTCAAAAACAATGTCCTCCCACATCCAAAATAATGCTGTCCAAATTATTCAAATTCAGTTACTATAAATAAGGAGCTTCTCAGCTCCATATCCACCACCCCACAATGTCATCTTCATTTACGATGTCGTTTCTCACTTTCTTCTTCTTCTTCTTCTCACTCTCCTTTATCTCCATTGCAAAAGCAACTGTTCCTCCTTCGGAGACGTTTAAGTTTGTCAACGAAGGAGAATTCGGTCCATACGTAAACGAGTATGACGCCGATTACAGAACTTTGAGAGTTTTCAGTTCTCCATTCCAGCTTTGCTTCTACAACACCACCCCAAATGCTTACACACTTGCTCTTCGTATGGGTATCCAACGGACTGAGCCTACTTATCGTTGGGTTTGGGAAGCCAACCGCGGCAAACCAGTTCGTGAAAACGCCACTCTCACTCTCGGTACCAATGGCAATCTTGTCCTGGCCGAAGCCGATGGCACTGTTGTTTGGCAAACCAACACAGCCAACAAAGGTGTTGTTGGTTTCAAGTTACTTTCAAATGGCAACATGGTGCTTAGTGATTCAAAGGGTAATTTCATTTGGCAAAGTTTTGATTATCCCACTGATACTCTCTTGGTGGGTCAATCTCTTCGTGTTGGTGGTGTAACAAAACTTGTGAGTCGAAAATCTGCCAAAGAAAATGTAGATGGGGCTTATAGCTTTGTGTTGGAGCCAAAACAATGGGCAATGTACCGTAAGGTCAACAATTCTCCACAGCCTGTTATTTACTACTCATCTCCTAGACAGCCGACAGATTATCTGAAATTTATCTGTACCCCTGATACCGATGAGGGTTTTGCTTATGATCTATCTCTAGAGACTTCAGACGGCGGCTCTAGCTTTTTGGCTAGGCCAAAATACAACAGCACGGCGTCGTTTCTAAGGCTTGGATTGGATGGAAATCTTGTGATCTACACATACTATGATAAGGTTTCTTGGGGTGCATATGAAAAGACATTCTCTGCCTTCGATAGAGACTCTACCTGGGAAACAGAGTGCCAACTCCCGGAGAGGTGTGGCAAATTAGGGGTGTGTGAAGACAATCAATGTGTTGCTTGTCCATCAGAGAAAGGTCTATTGGGGTGGAGCAAGAGTTGTGAAGCCAAAAAATTGACTTCTTGTGCTGCCAAGGATTTCCACTATTATAAAGTTGAAGGAGTTGATCATTACATGAGTAAGTATACTACAGGAAGTGGACCCATAAAGGTTGAGGATTGCGGCAAGAAATGTACTTCGGATTGCAAGTGTTTGGGCTACTTTTACAACCAGGATACGTCAAGATGTTGGATTGCATATGACTTGATGACCCTCACCAAAGTCTCTAACTCTACACATTTGGGATTCATCAAGGTACCCAACAAGTAATAACTTCAAAGGAGACGATCTATATATAATCTAGAAGCTGAACAACTAGTATTGTGAAGGTTTCATTGTCCCCTGTGTTGTTTATTTATATTTACTTAGTTTTTCTTACTGTTAGGAATGGAGATTGCTCATAATAAGATATCACAATAAGGATTGTATTTTGCTTGTTCATTAGAAATATAATAATAAAAAAAATGAAAGTGTTTGTTTTTTGAACATCTCGTATGCTAGCTGATCTATTTCTCTTAAGACAATGACACGGAACATTAATGCTGGCATTACTCATTTAGTGATTTAGTCCATCACACAACTCAGAAAGTTATTTGTTGAGTAGTCAATTTGTGAAAAGCAATGGACCATAAGATAAATGTCACCAAATTACATCCATATTAATTAGATTACTGTGAATTCAAGTTATATATCTTTCTTTCAACTCTCAAACATATACTTACAAATAAAAGAATATTAGAAAGAAACAGGTCGTCGTTACTTTGAATGAAGCATGAGAAAAAGAAACCTTTCATTATACATTTAATTTTAATTTTAAGAAAGTTCAAGCTGACAACCAAATCTTTTTTTTTTTTTTTTTTGAACCATAAGAAAAACATTACAAAGGAACCACACCACTAGAAGGGCTGACATCCAGCCAAAAAAACTCCCGCGCAGAGGAGAAGGCGACCGAAGCAAGGTTATGTGCCAGCTTATTTCCCTGTTTGGAAACAAAGCTACACTTACAGGAACCAAGCTCAGACAACAAAGCCTTAATATCATCAACAATGAACCTAGCATCATCCAAAGGAGAGCCAATCAAGTTCAGACGAGAAACAACACTACTGGAGTTAACTTCAACAAGCTTTACATCAAGATTATAAAACTTGGCCAACATAAGACCCTCCCTAAGAGCCAGGAAATGGGCCAAATCACCGCTGGCAGAGCCATTCAGAATAGAGGACCTGGCTATCAAGATCTTACCCCTATCATCTCTAATGGTCGAGCCAACACCAACCGAGGTCGAACCTTTCCTAAAGGAGATACTGGAGTTAAGCTTCAGCTGACCAGGAGGGGGAGGACACCAATCAAAACCAACCACAGAGGCAGGATTAGGAACCCCATTGGAAAATGCAACCTTACTCTGCTGAAACTCCTCACACAAGTCTGAAGCCCAGGACACCAACATCCCCGGAAGCCTCTCCTTCCCAGTATTGACCAGGGCATTTCGGACAACCAAATCTACTTTTGAATGAAACTTGAGAAAATGAAACATTGCATCATATATTTTAATTTTGAGACGGTTCAAGTTGACATTTGACAATGACATCTACGTTGGAATGTGAAGGAAAAAAAAAAAAAAAAAAAAAAATCTTACATCATACATTTTAATTTTGAAACAGTTTAAGTTAACACGACCACAAGAAATTTGAATTGTGTCATAAATTATAATTTTGAGTTGGTTCAAATTGACAATAATGACAATTTAATTAGTGCTAACAACAATGCCAGACTATGAAAATTGAAAACATTATTTTTATTTTAAAATATATTATAAAAAAAGATACCAAAAACACTCATATCTTCAAAATGTTAGTTTTTAAAGCTATAAAGCCTAAAATTCTATGGACAATTATCCAAATTACTGCCTACACATTCTATTTTCTTATGAACGAGCCCAAGTCTTTATTTTCAGCTTTAAGCCTATAAATACTCCTTATGAGTAAGCCTATAATTAAAATTTTAAACCTAAAGCATTATCATGATGATGAATGAGCGATGTGGTGCACATATGGTAAAATCTTGGATTGAGAACAAAGCGGTGGCTGGATTGGATATAATTATAAGGGTTTTGGGGGACAACTTGCATACCCAAATAAATAATAAAAGAGATCAGAAATAATGAAACTCTCATGGTCAATAAAACAAGGATGAGCTGTACATAAAGTTTCCTATATATAATAATAATAATAATAATAATAATAATAATAAAAAGATGAGCTTATAAGCTGAACCCATATCGCTATATGACATGTTAAATACTCCAATAATTAATAGATATAAAAAGAAGGTATCAGTGGAAGGCCAAGCCACGCACAAACAACGGTGGCAATGGAAAGCCACATGGCAAGTGGGAAGCATGCTCGGATCATCCAACAATATGTGGCAATGAAACCGTCAAATAGAAGTGTAGCTTTTTTAAGTTTTAAAATATATTTTGATGTTTTTAATAAAAATGATACACTTTTATTGGAAAGTTTCACCACCAATCAATAAGACTGTCCAACAAAAGATTTTCTCCATCCAACAGATGATCCAAACTCATTGTTGCAAGTATGTTTGACTAAAGTCCAGTAAAAAAGATAATAAAATTTGGATAATGTAATTTTGTACAAATATTAAATTTGTTGTCTAAATGATGTAGCATATAAGAAAATTACAAACTCTTCGTGATCTCCTCACTATCTCCATTAACTTTCAAGCTTTATGATCCAATTTAGGATCATTATCAAGTATTATGATATTATTTTCTTTTCATTTTATAACTATGACAATTACCAATTTCGTCCTAGACTTTTTTTAAAATTCCAAGTTGTTTGCGACTTTTATAAAAGTGACCAGATTGGTCCTTACATTTTTCTCAAGTGTCCAATTAGTCCCTCTAACTAAGTTCCATCAGTCAACTTTAACTGTGTAGGGGTAACCTCCTAATAATATAATAATGATACATGCACATTTTTTTGAACAATTTTGACAACAGTGCTTCTATAATATTAATAAAATAAAAAATAAAAAAAAACAATTATATAAAAATGGTATAAAAAACTAAACTAGGAATGAATGGTAACTTTGTTTATAAAATAAGGGTGTAATCAAAATTGTCTTATCAAAATATTTTAAGATTTTTTAAGAAAAATTTAATTAAAAAGTGTACAAATAGCGTTTCACTAATAATATTTTTGGATTTTGATGTAATTATAATGATGAATTTAATGCACAAAAGACAAAACAACTTTGCTCTAATATGATAAATAAAGGGTATTTATGTACTTTAACTAAAATTGTTAAAGTCAACTGTTATATTTTACACCGTTAAACTGTTTGAGGGACAAATTTGGTCACTTCTAAAAAGAGAGACTAATTTGGCACTTGGTAAAAATGTGAGGACTAATTTGGTCACTTTTATAAAAGTTGTAAACAACTTGGAATTAAAAAATAAATAAAAAGTCCAGGACCTAATTGGTAATTGCCCTTATAACTATTACAATGACATTAAATTGTAAGGCTATAAAATGAGTCATTATTGGTATGGAGCTTGAGAAAGACTTTAAGAAATTAAAGAATCCCTTCTACCTCGGGTTACTACTTTCTCTCTTTTCTTACTTCAAATGTATACTATCATGTTCTTGATTATTTTAATTATTTCATAATAAGAAGAAGCTATTTATAATTTAGATTAGGGTAATTACCAATTAGGTCCTTGACTTTTTTAAAAAATTGCAAGTTGTTTGTGATTTTTACAAAAGTGACCAAATTGGTCCTCACATTTTTCCCAAGTGTCAAATTAGTCCCTCTCTTTTTTGAAGTGACCAAATTGGTCAGCTCTAACGGTTTAACGGCGTTAAATATACCAGTTAACTTTAATAATTTTAGTTAAAGTACGTAAATACCCTTTATTTGTCATATTAGACAAAGTTGTTTTATCTTTTATGCATTAAATTCACTATTATAATTACAAATATATATATATATATATATATATATATTATTAATGAAACGCCATTTGTACCCTTTTTAATAAAAATTTTCTACAAAAAACTAAAAATATTTTAATAAGACAATGTCAATTACACCCTTATTTTATATGTAAGTTCCTTGGTTTTTGATTGGCTTATTTGACAAACCATTTTGGGGTTGTTATGTAATAGGTAGCTTAGGGTCTCAAATGATGATCTTCGATGGCAAGCTTTCGGGCTTCCCAAAGAGCTTCAAGGAGGTAGTCTCTTGTCCTTGACTTCTTGAAGAGAGTAGAAGCACACACACTTACATGCATTTCCATTCTCTTGCATTTATGTTTTCTTGATTGTATGCATTTATATCTCACTTCACACTTGCACAATATTCATATAGGTTAGGTATGTTTATATGTGTTTAGAAGAGATTTTTTTTTCTCTTTACCGCGATATAAGTCGCTGGGTGTGCACTTGTGTAAACCGTGGTTCACACATCCGTTGTTTCCAGTGTGATTTGCGCGGCTGGTGCATTGCCTATCCATCGGTTCATACGGCGGTCAAGTCTAGTGACCATTCCGCTGTTGTTTACGCGTTTTGTGCCATTTTCCTTTCTAGGGGTTCAAGCCGCGAACAATTCCAGTGAGTTGGGTTTTTTTGTTCCACGGTCTATACACGGTGCATATACCGCGGTACACATCGTGGTACAAATCGCGGTTTCACCTTATCAAAACGATGTCGTTTTGTCTAGGACTTCCTATATATTCATCATCCCTTTCTCCCAGCCATTTTCTAAGCTCGAAAATCCTGTTTTAGAAAGAGAAAAACACTACAAGAAAAACTATCTTTCTTGGCAAGTTTTTTCTTGATAGTTCTCAAAAACTGTCAAGAATTGCAAGTTCTTGATAGTTTTTGAGAACTGTCAAGAAAGACAATTTTTTTTGACCATTTTTTCAAATTTTTTATTTATCTTTAATAATATTTTTAAACTTTTACTTTCTATTTTCAACATCAAACAAAATCCCGATATTGATTTAATTTACAGTAAGATATCGGTTTTTGAGCAAACTGATATTGTATAAGTAAAATTTTAAATTTAATAAATTTACTTTTAAATCATTTACTTTTAAAAAATTCAAAAAAAAAAAAAAAAAAAAAACAATTTTAAAAAAATTGTTTATTTATTTTGCACCCTCTCATTTCATACTAAGAGACACATTAATAATTCAATTACCCATATAAATTAGTAATCCGAGTTTTATATTTGTTCATTAAATTGCAAGATGCATGTTGAGAAATATCTTCCCTGTTGTGAGAGTTGTATTCCAAATCATGCTTAATACAATTGATGTCACAAGTCTCCTATATGCCATGTTTGATTGGATGGAATGGGATGGACAGAAAGCCATTCTATTCGTTTGGTTTGTTAAAATGCAATGGAATGGGGATTCCACCATTTTGGTGGATTGGGCAATCTATCCAAAAACTAATGGAATGCCCTTCCATTATAAACTAAAATTTATATTCCATAAATACCCTCATATACCCCAACTATATTCCAAAAATACCCTCATTTCCAAAAATAATATATTATTATTATATATTATATTAATGATATATAAATATATATTTTATATATATGTACTGTATATTATATATATATATATATATATTATATTATTATTATTATATTATATTATTATAATGATATATAAACATATATAATATAATATATATATATATATTACACAATATATAATAATATATTTATATATAATATTATATATAATTATATATATATATATATATGTAATAATATATATATATATATATATTATAAATTATATATATTATACATATATAATATATAATATATATATTATTATATGTATTATATATAATATATATGTATTATATATTATATTATATATATATATATAATATAGTATTATATTTTTTTTATTATTATCCATAATATATCATGTTATTATGAATGTTTTATAATTAGGAGTATTTTGGTCAAAATACAGTTAACTCTATTATATTCTGCTGTTAACCAAACAAAATAATACTGATTTAGAGACTAATTATAAATAGGGATGGCAATTTGACCCGCACCTGCGGGCACCTGCCCGAACCCGACCCTGTAGGGTCGGGTTTAGGTGGTGAATTTACGACCCATGAACCCGTATAAAGAAAAACCCAACGGGTTCAGGTGTGGGTTTGGAAAATAAACCCGCGGGTGAACCCACGAACCCGCATAAATAAAAATTATATAATATTTAGTATTTAAAATATTATAAACTTAAACTCCAATGGAAACTTTTTATCCATATAAAGAATAAAATATAAAAACTCCACTCATTCTATGTTTGAGAATTACAATTCTCAACTCTCATTTATATATAGCTAATGGTAGAACCATGCACTCTTGTTTTTTCAATGTGGGACTTTCAAAAGTCCCACATTGAAAAAACAAAAGTGCAAGGTTCTACCATTAGCTATATATATGATGTGCTTTGCCTCTTGTCTCTACTAAGAAAAACACTTGTATTTGTAATTCTCCATGATATATTATAAATAAAGGGGAGTTTTGTATTGTATAAATAAAAAAATTAAATATTAAATATTTATAAATTAATATATTTTGCGGGTTGGTGGGTGTGACCCACGAACCCGTGAACCCGTATAAAACCCGCAGGTGAAACCTGAACCCTAACCCGTTTATTTTCGCGGGTTCGCTGGCGGGCGTTGGTGATGATAAATTTCGCGGGTGCGGGTTTGGATTTTGCAAAACCCACCCGAACCTGACCCGTTGCCATCCCTAATTATAAAGTTCCAACCAAACAAAAAACTTAGTTTTCCTTTCCTTTCCTTTCCATTCTTATTCTCATTACCATTCCGATTACCATTCCACCATGTAACCAAATGTGACCATAGAGTATTGACCAATAACTCGATTATATATGTTTTAAAAAATATAATTTTATTAAAAGTTTCAATAAATATTTTTTTAATATATGTCTGTCATAGAAGTTATAATTTTGATTAGTTGAATAAATTTAAATTTATCTTACAAGGTTTTTTTTTTTTTTTTTTTTTTTTTTTTTTTTCCTAACAACTCATATAGGTTATATATAAATATTGTTCAATTGTTAAAAAATTAAATCTTGTAGTTAAGTGGTAAAGACTTACAACTTTTGATTTGAGGTTTTAAGTTCAATTCCTAATAATGACAATAATTGTCATTATTATCATAAGTGGGCAGGATTGTCATTATTATCAGAAGTGGGCAGGGCCGGACGGGGGAATTATTATTAAATAATAACAGTTTTTAATTAAATATTATAAATATGTCTTGACAGTTAAAAACTGTCATTTAAAATAAAAAAATAAAAAAATTTGTCAAGACCTTTCTTGACATTAGAGCATCTCCAATGCAAAAGTGGCTTGCATACCAATAATTGTTGACATAGCAACAATATCACGAGACTTGCTTTTCATGTGGCATAAAAATAGATTTGATAGACAATCAACTCAAAATTTGGTCTCCAATGCTTCCGTCTAAAACACAATTTTTTTTTAATGATGTGTCCATCTTTTTTTCCTGTTTTATTTTCTATTTTATTTCCTTACCAAAAATATATGAAAAATTAATGTCAATTTTAAATGTTTGCTGAGTCAACCTAAAAAATAGCAGTGCAACTGACTGTTTGAAAGTGGATGGTCATGTAGACAATGTCTAATTTTTTTTTTTTGTCACGTCAACTTGAGGTTGAATATGCACGATTGCATTGGAGACACAATTATTAACATAATATCTATTTATCCTACGTGACATTTGATCGGTCATTTCTTGTATATGTTTTTGATCCCCATTCCTCCTATCAATTGCTTGTTTCTCAGGTCTTTTTGGGATTTAATGTGTGTTTATGAGCTTTTTCAGGAGTTTGGATCCAGATGAATAAATTGAAGAATATCAGGCATAAAGTGCTATTTTGAAGACTTCAGGGGCTTTCATGCAATTATCCAACAATGCAGCTAAAAGAGCTCCCAATTGTTTAGCAGCGATGCAGCAGCGCTCTGAGATCAGTGCCCACTGCTGCCCAGTCGCTACCGAGCCGCTGCCACTCTGGCAGCGGTCACGACAGCAGTTGTGCGATAAAGGCCTTTCGAGGGTTGCTTTTCGTAGGCAGATTGAGCAGTGCCTATAAATAGGCTATGATATCTTTTAGGGCACTCTCTCGCTCATTCACGCTAACTTCTCTCTGTGTGTTTAACTGGATCGACAACCCTCCCATTCAGACATTCCATACTCTCTTCTCATCACACAATCCATCATTCACCTTACTCATAGAAGATTCGAAGACGAAGGAGTTCATCGGGGATTTGAAGAATTTGTTGAAGCTTTTCAATGGGTTTTATCTTTTCTCCCTCTTATTTCTTTGTTTCTAATATGTGTAACTAACTCCATACTAGGGAGTCAATGTGAACCTCTATGAATACTCTTTGTTAGAATTGACTATATTTTCTTAATTCAAGTTTTGATTCATTCAATTCATTCTAAGTCTTAATTCTTTGTTTATGTTGATGCATGATCATACGTTGGCATGAATTTAGGGTTTTGATAATTTAACAATTAAGTTTGGAGTGTTGATCTACACGTAACCTTAATTAATATTCAATTGAATGGGTAAAACTGATCTTAGCATTGATCTATGCAAGTAGGTTTTGGTTCATTAGTTCTTGCACTTAATGGGTTCTCGGTTGTAGTTTGCGCCATTGATCTATGGATAAATTATAATTGAGAACACTTGATTCATCCCAGGATCATACGGTAACAATCATAAATAAGATAAGAACGAAACCTTAACTTGAGTTACATCTTTTATCAAAGTCAATTCGAAGCATTGAGTAAACATAGTTGGGGAGCATTGATGACCTAGTCCTCTCACCTCTTGATCACATTCACATATTCTTTTTAATTGTTTTCTTAGTTTAATTTAGTTAATCGATTCTCAATCAATCTTTCAATCAATCAAACAATCTCTCTTGGACATTGTTAATTGCTTAGCTTAAATTAGAATTAGTTTTAGTCAATAAATCACTTTTCCTCGTGGGAACGATCCCTACTTGTCGCTGTACTTATCTCACGATTCGTGCACTTGCGAGTTAGGTTTTTATAACTCGATTTTACACATCAAGTTTTTGGCGCCGCTGTCGGGGAACTAGTTGAATTTATTGGTTATTTCTAGTTTTAGTTTTAGTTAATAGGTTTACTTAAGTTTAGGTAGTCGAGTCATTAATTTTTAGTTTTTCTTTAGAATTTTCTTTTTCTTTATTTCTTTCTGTTCGCTGTTTATTTGTGTGCTATCTTTTCTAATTTCAGGTGTTGACAGTAGATGCAAGGTAGAAGATCTCAACAGGGAGAATTGTTACCTTTGAACGATAACATCCATCGCATCAGAAATCAGACAATGGAAGGCGAGGAAATTCAGAACTGAGATGGGAATAACCTGGAGGCTGATCCAATGCCTAACTTTGTCCCGAATCCAGTATATGAGCCAGGGCCTATCAGAACTATGAAGGATTACAGTAGGCCGGTGGTGAGCAACCACCCCTTGTGCATTGTGCTAGAACCTGCAGCTAGGAACTATGAACTGCGAAGTAGCCATTACAACCAGCTGCCTGTGTTCCGAGGTTTACCAGATGAAGATGTACTTCTGTTTTTTAGAGAATATTATGTAGCAATACAATCCTTGCCCAACCATAGGATAATAGAAGACCAGTTGCGCATGAGATGCATTCCACATGCATTGAAGGATGAGGCGAAGACATGGTTGCTGACACTGCCTCCAGCATCATTGAGAACATGGGATGAAATAAGGGAGAAAATCACTGACCAGTATTATGCACCTCGGAAGACCAGTGAAATCCGAGCAAAAATTTCAAGTTTCTACCAACAAGACAATGAGTCTTTTTATGAGGCATGGGAGCGTTTCAAGAAGTACACCAGAGATTGTCCTCAGCACGGTTTTCTTACAAATCAGCTTTGTCAGTGGTTTTATGATGGTCTAACGGAAGTATCAGGTCTTCTAGTGAATAACGCATGTGGAGGCTCCATGTATGACAAACAACCAGAGGAGGTATATTCTATCTTCGAGAAATTAGCTCAGAATTCCCGTCACAAGAATTCAAGGAGAAAGAAGGGAATTTATACAGTGGATGCTAATACAGAAAGTTCCATTCAAATGACACAAATCATAAAGAAAATGGATGCTTTAGCTACTGATATGGGGCAGATGAAGAGTTGGCAACAAAAGTGTTTATGGGAGAACATCAAGCAGGATGTTCAGGTTCTAGAGAAGAAGAAGAAGAAGTTCAAGCCATGAACAACTTTAATCCTAGGCCACGGAATGACCCATATTCCAACACTTACAATCCAGGTTGGAGAAATCACCCAAATTTTTCATGGTCCAACAACAATCAGAATTCTGGGAACCAATGGGGTAACAATACTCAAGGTACTGGGAACCAATGGGGCAACAACAATGGAAATCAAAGGCAATTTAACGCTGGAGCCCAACAAAATGCCAAATCCCAACCTAAGAAGCCATCAATAGAAGACATGCTTGTACAAATGCAACAACAAATACAGCAACAAATGCAGCAGATGAATCAAAGAATGAGGTACAATTTCAGAACATTCATGCTTCGCTAAGGAAAACAGAAACTCAAGTTGGGCAAATAGCTGAAGCTCAACAAAAGATGGAACAAGGGAAATTTCCAAGTTACACTGAGCAAGCAAAAGCTATGACAGTTCTTCGTAATGGTAAGGTTCTAACTGATACTAAACCAGCTGAACTTTCTGATAAATTTGCTACTGTTTCAGGGTCTTCGAAAGATAACAACATACCCTAGGAGGAAGAAATAGTGGTGGAAAATTCCAAGGTTTCACCACTTCTCCACAAGTCAGCCAATCCATACATTCCTCCAATTCCATTCCCAGGGAGGTTGCAAAAGAGCAAGTTGGAGAAATCATACAAAGACATATATGACATTCTTTCGAAAGTCAATGTCAACTTGCCCTTACTAGAGATGATTCAGAAGATGCCCGCATATGCCAAGTTGTTCAAGAGTCTTCATACTTACAAGACAAGATTTGGGGAGAATCATCAAGAAATCATGACCGGAAGTGCTAATGCTGTTCTTCAAAAGTCGTTGCCACCTAAATTACAAGATCCAGGTAGTTTTTGCATCAACATTACTATATGAGGTACAACTTTGGAGAGAGCCATGTTAGATTTAGGAGCTAGCATTAATTTAATGCCCTACTATATATATGAGCAACTGGGATTGAATGACCTGAAGAAAATATCTATGTCACTTGTGTTGGCTGACGGTTCTTTAAGATACCTAAGGGGTTATGTTGAAGATGTATTAGTGCAGGTAGATAATCTAATCATCCCTGCTGACTTTGTTGTCCTAGACATGGATGAAGGATCTAAAGATAGGAACTGCAAACCTATCCTGTTAGGGAGACCTTTTATGGCAACAGCGAAGACTTTTATAGATGTCCAGAATGGAAAGCTAATGATGACTGTGTTAGATGAAACAGTAGAGTTTAAAGTCTTTGAGTCTCTTAAGTTCCCTGAAGCAGCAGATGACAGTTACTCAGTTGACTGTAATTCGATTGAAGTGGTGAACTCAGCAATACAAGATGAGTTGACCGGAGGTATGTCTGAAGAACTATTAGATTGGATTTGTGATGCAATAGAAGATGATGAAGAAATTCAACAAGGTGAGGTTTCAGAAGAAGATTCTGACATTGAGGAAGTGAGTGCTGAAGTAGAAGATGCGATCAACAAGTCGTTAATCCCATCTGTGAGTTCTCCCCCTGTATTAGAACTCAAACAACTTCCTTCTAACCTCAAATATGCCTTCCTTGGGAAGAATGAAACTCTACCAGTGATCATAGCTTCTGACTTAGAGATAGAAAAAGAAGAGAAACTGTTGAAGGTGCTACAAGAGTATAAGGCCGCCATTGGATGGACCATAGCGGACATTAAGGGAATAAGTCCTACCACATGTATGCATCACATTTTTCTAGAAGAAGGAATGAAGCCGTCTAGAGAGGCTCAACGAAGACTTAACCCGAATTTGAAAGAGGTCGTGAAAGAAGAGGTCCTGAAGCTACTTAAGGTGGGTATTATATATCCTATATCTGACAGTAAATGGGTGAGTCCGGTTCATGTTGTGCCAAAGAAGTCTGGGATAACGGTGATAGCTAATGAGAACAATGAATTGATTCCTACAAGGAAGACAACTGGATGGAGAGTGTGCATAGATTACCGCAAGTTCAACACGGCAACTAAAAAGGATCACTTTCCTTTGCCATTCATTGATCAGATGCTCGAGCGTTTGGCAGGACATGCTTATTATTGCTTCTTGGATGGATTTTCAAGAACAATCAGATTGCCATAGCTCCAGAGGACCAAGAGAAGACAACGTTCACATGCCCTTTCGGGACCTTTGCATACCAAAGAATGCCTTTTGCGCTGTGCAATGCCCCTGCCACCTTCCAGAGATGCATGATGTCTATTTTCTCTGACATGCTAGAGAAGTATATTGAGGTATTTATGGATGATTTTTCTGTTTTTGGTAATTCTTTTGACCATTGCCTTGATAACTTAACTAGTGTTTTGAAAAGATGCACTGAGACCAATTTAACTCTTAGTTGGGAAAAAAGTCACTTTATGGTGAAATCTGGAACAGTGCTAGGACATGTGATATCTGATAAAGGCATAGAAGTAGATAGAGCTAAAATTGAAGTAATTGCTAAACTTCCACCTCCCACTTCGGTGAAGGGTGTGAGGAGTTTCCTTGGTCATGCAGGTTTCTATAGGCGTTTTATAAAAGATTTTTCAAAGATTAGTCGCCCCCTATGTAACCTCTTAGCCAAGGATTCTTCATTTGTTTTCAATGACGAATGTTTGCATGCTTTTGAATCTCTCAAAGATAAATTGACATCTACTCCTGTTATTATGCCTCCTGATTGGTCCCTGCCATTTGAATTAATGTGTGATGCATCAGACTATGCTGTAGGTGCTGTTTTAGGACAGCGAATTGATAAAGTTCCACATGTTATTTACTACACTAGTCGTACTTTGAATGATGCACAATTAAATTACTCCACTACTGAAAAAGAATTGCTTGCTGTTGTGAGTGCCTTAGAAAATTTCGTCAATATTTAATAGGATCTAAGGTCATTGTTTATTCTGATCATGCTGCTTTGAAATATTTACTAACAAAGAAGGAAGCGAAACCGAGATTACTCCGGTGGATCCTTTTGTTGCAAGAGTTTGATTTAGAAATCAGGGATAAGAAAGGCAGCGAGAATGTGGTAGCTGATCACCTTTCCCGATTAGTGGAGAATGAAAATGTAGAGGAAAGCACTAAACTGGTGCCAATCAATGAGAATTTTCCTGATGAACAGCTGATGGCGATAGGGGTCAATGATCCGTGGTATGCTGACATAGTAAACTACCTCGCCAATGGCGTCATACCAGCTGACCTGACTCACAAGCAAAGCGAAGATTCATCTCCACCACTAGGCAATACTTTTGGGACGAGCCATTCCTGTTCAAATATGGCGCTGATCAGATCATTCGAAGATGTGTCCCTGAAGAGGAGCAGCAAGATGTGCTGAAATTTTGCCACACCCTTAGTTGTGGAGGGCACTTTAGTGCCAAGAAAACTGCTCTGAAAGTTCTTCAATCAGGTTTCTTCTGGACTTCTCTATTTAAAGATGCTTACACCTTTTGTATTTCTTGTGACAGGTGCCAGAGAACAGGGAACATTGGTAAAAGAGATGAGATGCCTCTTTCAAGCCAGTTGGTAGTTGAGGTATTTGACGTGTGGGGAATTGATTTCATGGGACCCTTCCCATCCTCACATGGGTTCTTGTACATTTTGGTTGCTGTAGATTACGTTTCGAAGTGGATCGAAGCAGTTGCAACTAAGACGAATGATAGTAAGGTGGTGATAAAATTTGTAACGGAGAACATATTCACCAGATTCGGTACGCCGAGAGCAATCATAAGTGATGGTGGAAGCCATTTTTGCAACAAGGTCTTTGCCTCGTTAATGAAGAAATATAGTGTCAAACATAAGGTGGCGACTCCATACCATCCACAGACCTCAGGACAAGTTGAGGTAAGCAACAGGCAGATTAAGCAAGTACTTGAGAAGACAGTGCAGCCAAATCGGAAGGATTGGTCACTTAAGTTGAATGATGCATTATGGGCATACAGAACAGCCTACAAAACTCCCATAGGTATGAGCCCGTATAGGATAGTCTATGGCAAGGCGTGCCATCTCCCGGTAGAGTTGGAACACAACGCCTATTGGGCCCTGAAGAAGCTGAATTTCAATTTAGACAAGGCAGGGGAGGAAAGAAGCTTGCAATTGAGTGAACTGGAGGAACTCCGGAACAATGCATATGAAAATGCAAAAATCTACAAAGAAAGGACTAAGAAATTACATGATAGTAAGATTTTATGCAAAGAGTTTCATCCAGGGATGCTAGTTTTGCTGTACCAATCACGTTTGAAGCTGTTTCCAGGAAAGCTGAAATCAAAGTGGGCTGGACCATTTAGAGTAACTCAGGTGTTCCCGCATGGAGCTGTTGAAATTCAAAATCTTCAGAATGGCGGTGCTTTCAAAGTTAATGGTCACAGGCTGAAGCCATACTTTAGCATATCCGAAGTTGTGTGTGTTGGGTCTTCCGTGCTTCAGGAGCCGTAAGACCCCTGTGCGTCTTGCCCAGACGTTAAATAAAGCGCTCGGTGGGAGGCAACCCACCCAGGTATGTTCTTGTCAATTTTATCTTATCGAGTCCATATTAGTGTTCCCCTTGCTTTCATATAGGTTTGGGGGTGTTATTTTTATTTGTTAAAAAAAAAAAAAAAAAAAAAAAAAAAGGTTGTCAGGTCTGCCGCTGTGATAACTGTGCAGCGCACTAAGAGCGGTGAGGCAGCGGTGCATTCTGTCCTTGCACCGCTGCGAGACTGCCCAACAATTGGGAGCGGTTCTCCCTGGGCAAAACGCTGCCCAACCGCTGTGGGTTATAGGCAGCGGTAATGGCAGCGGTACCTTCTGTTCTTGTACCGCTGCTGTACCGCTGCCCAACAATTGGGAGCGTACAATTTTGCCTGACCGCTGCCTAACCGCGTGTATGGCAGCGGTATGGCAGCGGTCCTACATGTCAGCTGCGCATTCAACTCTGCCGTTTGGACGGCCAATAGGAGTGACCGCTGCCTAACCGCTGCGTGTATGGCAGCGGTAGTGGCAGCGGTCCTACGGTCAGCAGCGCATTCAACTCTGCCGTTTGGACGACCAATAAGAGTCGACCGCTGCCTAACCGCTGCGCCTATGGCAGCGGTAATGGCAGCGGTCGTGCCCTAATATAAAAGGCACTGTTGCGATGTCACTTTCACCGTTCTCCCTAAATTTTTTTCCAAATTTTTGGTCTTCCTTTGTCTCCTCTTCTCCAATCCGGTCACCACATCTTCCAGGTATGAGTTTCAATTTTTCTACTTTAGTTTCTTGTCTTCTTTGCCTCTAATTGCATGTTCCCACTCCCTTCTCCCCTAATTTTGCTTCCAATTGATATCACTAGGGTTATATGACCGAAAATATGGGGATTATTGGTTGGATGATTTGGTCCTTTGCATGTGTTATTTGATGAATGTTGAGGGATTAGGCAATGAGTGGAAGTGTGTTTTGATGATTTTCATTGAATAGTGTAACAATTATGCATGAACTTGTGTTTTATATTGTCCAAATACTTGTTATTCTATATTTTTGCTGAGTTCTGCTGTGCTGAATGTATACTGTTGATATATGTGCAATGTAGGCACTCGGGTTTTACTAATTTTACTGCCGGAATGCTGCTGAAATTTTTGTTGATCAGTGCTTGTCCATTTTGTTTGACTATTTGCTTTATTGTTGTATCTTTGCAGTTATGGCACGGACAGTGGTCAGAGGGGGTCATGTTCCTGCGGATCCAAACCGTAGGCGAGATAAAAGGCCAGTTGAGCAGCAGTTTAAGGGCCATCCTGACTACAAGGATAGGTTAAGGAAAGACAGGAACTTCATTCTGGAGAGGGGGATAGCTGTGGAGGAGTTAGAGGACACACCCATACCAGCTACTGTTGCAGCCAGAGGATGGGAAGGTTATGTGCGCAGGCCCTGCAATGCAAATATTAGCATTGTCAAGGAGTTTTATGCGAATATGGTAGACGCGCAGTTTGGGTCGCAGAGTGTGGTTGTGGTTAGAGGAGTGCCTGTGGTGCTTTCTGTGGAGACTATTAGAGAGTATTATGGTTTACCACCGCATGAGGAGGTTCAGGAGGCGTTCCCAGGCAGGTATGAGTTAGGCTGTGCGCTTCGCAGCAGAGGTGGAGCAGGCTGGAATGGTCAGGAGCTGAAGAGGGGAGATCTTCACTTGGATATCGCCTTCTGGAACTTGTTTATCGCTGCTTCTCTTAAGCCATCCAGTCACACTGGGGAGATTTTCAAGGAGGTATCTCAGGTGTTGTATGCTATCAGGACAGGGAGATACTTTGATGTGGCCACATTCATCAAGAAGGAGATCGGGGTGTTGGGCGTTTGACAGGGGCAACTATGATATTTCCGTGTTTGATCACGGGCATGTGTGCTGCCGCTGGGATAGGAGTGTATACCGACGCCAGTGATGAGACGACAGAGCCGGAGCGGCCGCTATCACTTTCCACATGGAACACTCAGGCTAGCGTGCGTGGTCTACCCCTGATTGGAGATGTGTCTGGACGCAAGAGGCGTCGGGGTGGTCAGACCGCTGACGCAGATGTGCAGTTGGATGCTGAAGACCAACCGACTGTGGAGCCGCACACTCAAGGAGAGTCCGGAGCTGGGTCGTCACAACAGAGGCCGGAGTGGGTAGAGTACATGCTATCCTCGATGAGGGACCATATGGATGCTGGGATAGCTGGTTTGAGGACTGATATATACTCCCGTCTGGACACTCTGGAGATATCGGTCAATCAGATTCGTGCAGCCACCGTTCAGCCAGGCCAGCATCGGCAGCGAGATGACAGTACTGGGCCTGGCCCAAGCCAGCAGCAGTGAGGGGATGCTTGCAAAGGCACTGTAGACGGTCCTGAGTCTGCAGCAGGATATGTTTCTTTTAGTTTTTAGTTTTTATTTCTGTTTTATTTTCTTTTCTTATGCTTTTGACTTTCAGATTTACGTTTTGGATTTTAGTTTTTGGCATTGTTTCTTTTGATTTACTTTCTGGCATGAGTACCTTTCTGTATCTTTATCCGCTTTGTCTTGTGCTTTGATGTTATACATTGAGGACAATGTAGGATTTAGGTTTGGGGGTATGTTATGTATATTTTTTAGGTTTTTGAGTCGAATTTTTGTTTTGTTTTGAGTCTGTCGTTCCTGCGTCTTTCGAGACGAGACACTTCAGTGTGTGCCTTAGAGATGATGTGCATTAATCAATAGGTTTACACTAACATCTTGCCATTTAGGGTAATACATTGCATTTTTCAAAATCTATGGCATGCTCTTGATATGATGGTTGATAGAATACTGAGTTGAATTGTCATGATTAATAGTGGAGACTACCCTTGTGAGTTCACTAAGCCAAAAAGCGTACATAAATGATACACTATGAGGGTCCTGTTATTTCTACTCTTTAAACACTCAGTAGGGTCTTAGCGATAGATTCGATCTCTATAGGTTGAACATTGGACATTATAGAACGATCATCATAAAAGATTTCACATGTTGCATGTTGTTCTTGAGTAAGTCGAACCAGTGGAAGTGATATAGACTATGTGTGTTTTAGCTACTTAAAAGGCCTTAAATATTTCCTACCTTATGTGTGTGTGCTCCATAACCCTATTTGAAGCCAAACACTGATTGCCTTTTTCTTCCTTCACCACAACAAACTGCAACCCAAATAAGCCAATAATTAGCCATACCTTATAGCTTGGGATCATATTCTGAGAAAGGTGAAGTGGAGGTACGAATTATTGCACGTAACTGTGTGCATGAATTCTTCCAAGAAAGCGAAGAGCTGCATTCAATCCAAAAAGTTGTAAAGATGAAAGTATTCCATTCAAAAAAAAAAAAAAAAAAAAAAAATCATTGAAAAGGGGTTTGATGAAATTGTTGAAAAGGGGTGCGATAGAGTAAAGACTGCACACTCGAATCGACTCAAAAGGAGTTGGTAAAGGGAGAAAGGAAAAATTCTGGGGAATTAGTTAATAAGTGGTCAAGTTCCACTTGAAAAGGAGACCAAGAGATTTAGACGAAGCCGCAAAGGTAATAGAAGGCTCTCATGGTATGATCCTAGGTTCGTTGAATTCCAATTTTCCATTCTTTCTTAACCCTCACCCAATAGCCCCATTACAACCTGAATGAAGTCTATTTGATCTGGGTTATCCTTGCTATGATAGTAGATGTGTGATGTGTGTTTATCTTGTTCATATGTTCGATTCTTTTCATGAGATCTTTTGCATACAAATCAAGCGTTCTTTCAATGATATATCCTTATGCGAATTATTTGAATTTCTTGTGCATAAATTCCATCGCATTTGCTTGATGAGTGATTTTCACCTAGGTTCTGAGAGAACTAGTGAGAGAAATCCTGTGAGGATTAGAGTTGAGGCGAATTATATCTATGGCCTTTCAATGATGTGTCCTGGATGCTAGAGTGTTTAGAGCATGAGCTTTTCAGTTAAAAATTGGGCAATGTTTTCAGACTTGTGACGTAATATTAGTCTTTACTTATTGACTTCTGCATGCATTGTCTTAACATGGGCACATATTGCGGTACTTCAATGACCGGTTTTCGCAGGATATGTTTGTGGGTGTCATAGCTGTAAACCCTCAGGAGACAAAACTCCTCCTACTAGGGACACCTAGAGGTTTAAAGGCTTGTAGCATATGCTCAATGCTATCGTGTTCCCTACGAAAGTGGCTTAGTTTAATTTTGTTAGGTTTTTAGGTTTGTTTTTGTTTTTATTTTGCTCGAGGGCTAGCAAAAGATAGGTTTGGGGGTATTTGATCGGTCATTTCTTGTATGTTTTTGATCCCTTTTCCTCCTATCAATTGTTTGTTTCTCGGGTCTTTTTGGGATTTAATGTGTGTTATGAGCTGTTTCAGGAGTTTGGATCCAGATGAATAAATCGATGAATATCAGGCATAAATTGCTATTTTGAAGACTTCAGGGGCTTTTATGCAATTATCCAACACTGCAGTTAAAAGAGCTCCCAATTGTTTAGCAGCGTTGCAGCAGCGCTCTGAGATCAGTGCACACCGTGCCCAGCCGCTGCCGAGCCGCTGCCGCTGCCGCTCCCGGCAGCGCTTCTCCGTCTCTCGTCAAGACCGCTGCCGCGCCGCTGCCACTCCGGCAGCGGTCACGACAGCGGTAGTGCGATAAAGAGCTTTTCGAGGGTTGCTTTTCGTAGGAAATTGAGCAGTGCCTATAAATAGCCTATGATTTCTTTTAGGGCTCTCTCGCTCATTCAGGAAAATTTCTCTCTGTGTGTTTAACTGGATCGACAACCCTCTCATTCAGACATCCTCTCTTCTCACACAATCCATCATTCATCTTACTCATAGAAGACGAAGACGAAGGAGTCAATCGGGGATTTGAAGAATTTGTTGAAGATCTTCAATGGGTTTTATCTTTTCTCCCTCTTATTTCTTTGTTTCTAATATGTGTAACTAACTCCATACTAGGGAGTCAATGTGAACCTCTATGAATACTCTTTGTTAGAATTGACTATATTTTCTTAATTTAAGTTTTGATTCATTCAATTCATTCTACGTCTCAATTCTTTGTTTGTGTTGATGCATGATCATACGTTGGCATGAATTTAGGGTTTTGATAATTTAACAATTAAGTTTGGAGTGTTGATCTACACGTAACCTTAATTAATATTCAATTGAATGGGTAAAACTGATCTTAGCATTGATCTATGCAAGTAGGTTTTGGTTCATTAGTTCTTGCACTTAATGGGTTCTCGGTTGTAGTTTGCGCCATTGATCTATGGGTAAATTATAATTGAGATCACTTGATTCATCCCAGGATCATACGGTAACAATCATAAATAAGATAAGAACGAACCCTTAACTTGAGTTACATCTTTATCAAAGTCAGTTCGAAGCATTAAGTAAACATAGTTGGGGACATTGATGACCTAGTCCTCTCACCTCTTGATCACATTCACATATTCTTTTTAATTGTTTTCTAGTTTAATTTAGTTAATCATATCAATCAATCAATCAAACAATCTCTCTTGGATAATGTTAATTGCTTAGCTTTAATTAGAATTAGTTATAACTAATAAATCACTTTTCCTCGTGGGAACGATCCCTACTTGTCGCTGTACTTATCTCACGATTCGTGCACTTGCGAGTTAGGTTTTTTATAACACGATTTTACACATCACATATCTGGTCACCGCCTTTCATGGCAAAAATGTTGACTTGTCAATTCTTCTGATTTTACCAATAACAATACCCCCTTAAATATTCGAATCGAGCCCCTCGTTTCATTTAAGAGAAGATTCACTTGATGAGACATATTTAATTTACACTTTAAATTTTATCTTTTAGCTCATAAATGTAGGTCTTGTATTAACATCTAAGCATTTAATCTTGGCCATAACATTCGTTTTATTCAACTGACTTGTCAGGGTGATTGGACTTGCAGCAGTTAGCTTTACTCTTGGATCAACACATGTCCAGCACTTAAAGGGCGCGTGGGCGGCTACTTTCATGGATCATGCACCAACCCCCACTTGCACGTACACTTTTCCCAAACGTGGGATAACATCAGCGCCATCTATAAAATTCAAAAACTCTTAATTTTCCCTATACTTTAAACTTTTCACGCAATTTTCTTCTTTCGAAAAACCAAAACCTAACTATTACGATTCTCGTTCTCTTGGAGTTTTTTGCCTCCGTCATCGCCAAAATTTAGGTCATGTACCAGAGTCGACATTCCTTGTTTCACTTCATCCCTTTGAGATAACAGGTTAGTTCTCATGGAACCTCGAACTCATCATTGTTTTGTTGAGTTATACTGTCAAGTTGTTGAGATTGGTGACAAGGAAAATGCTGATAGAATCAAGTCTATACTAAGGAGTCAACCTGTTGCTCTTAATGTTAACTATTCTATTACACAACCTGAGTTTCACTCTTTTATGCTAACCCAAATGTTTCTTCTGTCAAACCTTTGCTTAGAAATGACAAGATCAATGCGTGCTAGCCAGGGTAGCAAACCTGCTGCTAGAACTCCTCCTCCGATTGACTTGAAGATCCCTTCTCAAATCGTTCGGTTAGAGGATATCCCTAAAAGGCGCCAGGCACATTTGTTGAAATTTAATGTCACTCACCCTCTGCCTATGACATTAAGGTTACTACAGTTACCGATCGGGAGATTGGTGAATATGCCAAGAGGTTCAATATCCCTCGTTCCATCAACCTCTTCCTTGATGAGCACCGAGCTATCTGGAATCCACCCCCGGGCGCATTAGGTTTTTGAGTCGTGTTGGCATAAATTCCATATCAAAACAATGTTTCACTTGTATTGATTGGTTGTCTTAGATTGATGAAGATTCAAGCTTCAAGGAAGATTTGGCAACTTATCAAGCAAGATGAAGTTTTTAAGAGGAATATGCTTCATTGCTCAACAAAAGTATATTTTGACCTCTTTCCTCTTACAAGGCTTAGGCACACACACATTGCATCCATATGTGTCTCTGCATGTTGTTCTCAATTGGTATAACACATTCACACACTTGATATTATAGCTCATGCATTAGACTTAAATTGACAAAATTGTGTAAATTGCATATTCTAGGACTATATCTAGGAAATGGCATTCTTGTGTTCTTGCATTTGTTTATTTGTGTTTTTGTGATATCAGACTGAATTTGATCTTATATTATTCCTATTGAGTTCCGGTTATTTCGGTTATTCATTCATTAGTTTTCAAGTTCTGAGTAGGAAGTTACGAAACTTTCTGTTCACTTACCATGCATTGTCTTTGTCTTCGTATATCGAGTCGAATTCATAACTTTTGGTCAAAGTTTCATAGTCTTCCTTGTGCGTGAGGGAGTCCCGATTCGTTATCCAAAGAAGGATTAGAATTCAGAGTTCGAAGACCAAAATACGATCTAAGAACGCAAGAGGAGCACGAGGGAGACGAAGAATGGCCAAGGGCCATTTGTAGCCCTTCACGAGAGGCTCACGCGCCTCCACGGAATGGCAGAGGTGGCACCTCTTGATTGGCAACCCAATTATCCTCTTTCCCTCTCTTTTAAATATCTTATTTCCCTCCCATTTCATTATAAGAAGAAAATTTGAAATATATGTGCAAAAATTTCTCTCAAACTTTTCTCATCTTTCAAACACCATAACTTTCTCATTTCTCATCTGATTTGAGTGATTCAAAGAATCTTCGTATTGAAGTTCCCTACCTTCTCCAAGTGAGTTTTCAATCAATTGTCGAGTTTTGTTGTGGTTTTACACTCAAACTGAAACTACACGGGATTCCATAGGTATTGATCTACGCTTTGTGTTTTGATCTTTAAAGTCTTCAATTACCTTGGGTTTTCTTATTCTATATGTATGTGTTACTTGGACAAATGCTATTGAGAAAGTAGAGCTTCAATCATAGGCTAATCTTGTCTAATTAGAGACTTGAATGTGAACTAGTTTTGAGTGAAATATGTCTTTACCTACCTGATGTGAAAATTATGTTTTAAATAACTTGCAAGTGTACGAATCGTGGTGATTTGTACATCGGCAAGTAGAGTTCATCCATGGGGAAAAGCTATTATCGATTATAACTAATTCTAATTCTGATTAAACAAGAGTAACCAAGTTGTTTGAGATTTGTTTTGAATTAAACTAAGAATTTAGACTAAGAAAGTAATGTAAAAGAATTTGATGTTTATGATCAAGATATGTAAGGACTAGGTCATCAATGCTCCCCAACTATGTTTATTCAATGTTTCGAATTAACTTTAATAACAAGATATGATTCAAGTTAAGGGTTCATTCTCATCTATATTATGTATTACTGTATGATCCTAGGATGAATCAAGTGTTCTCAATAGTAATTTACCTATAAATCAATGGCGTTTACTACAATCGATAACCTATTAAGTGCAAGAACTTATGAACCAAAACCTACTTGCATAAATCAATTCTAAGATCACTTTTATCCACTCAATTGAATATGAATCAAGATTAGGTATAAATCAATACTCCAACCTCAATTGTTAAACCATCTAAACCCTAAATTAGCATCAACGTATAATCATGCATCGACACAAATAAAAGAATCAAGACATATAGTGAATTGAATGAATAAAAAATTGAATTAATAAAAATATAGTTAATTCTAACATAGAGCATCCATAGAGGTTCACATTGATTCCCTAGCATGAATTTAGTTACACATAATAAAATAGACAAGAGAAGAGATAGAAGAGATGAAACCCATGATAATCATCACTGAGCTTCCTTGAATCTTCAATTACTTGAATCTTCTTCTCCAATCTTCAAGCTTCGATGTGCAACAATGGTGGTGTTTGAATGATGAGAGGTGTTTTGGAGAGGTAGGATTTGGTTCGGAGTTGATAAGGTTCCCTCTGGGCATACGAATAGAAAGTATTTATAACTTTCTCAAAAACTAGGGCTTCACGTCACTCCCTAAGCATCTCGGATTACAGTCAACCGTGGTATATGTGCGGTTTGTGTGTTGCGGTGGACTTTCTGGAATTGAACGCTTGTTTTTCCATGGTTGGTGCAACATCCTATGCCGCAACCATTTCACCACAGATATTTCTAGAATCGACCGTTGCTTTTGCAGTGGCTTGTGTTTTGTGTTGGCCACGCTCCAAACCACACATTTTGCCCTTTTCTCTATGTTTTGGCCTCATTTCTTCCCAAATGCTTCCAACACCTTTCCTAGGGAAAACTAACCTGCACAAGCTCAACAAACCTATAAAAACACATAATTTACTATAGAAACAAGCATATTACATAGGAAACGATGGCCAAAAACATATAGAAATAGGCCAATCACTACCCACACAAATAGTCCAAAACAATTGGAGGGTAATGTTGTCCTTTTTCCTGTCTACTTTCCAAAACACATCTCTTCCTTCTCGTTCGTCCCATGAGCGAATGGCGCATTTTGGTGGGCCTTAAGGGAGCTGAGATCCCTCATAATCCTCTCTCTTGTCTCTCAACCCAAACAATGGATTGAAGCTCTCCTCCTAGCCCTCTCTCTCCAACCCCTTGCCTCCCTTCATCTCTCCTTCGTACCAAAGAAAGAAAAAAGATGAATGCGTGAGACTCGGTTGAATTTGGTGATCGTTGGAGATGGACGGATCAGATTTGCTGATAGTTGAAGATGAACGGTCTACAATTTTTTAGACATTAAAATTTGAAATAAATATATTTTTTCCAAAAAACAATTAGAAAAATCAACAAATAAATCCAAGAAAAATATAAAAATTATAGAAAAAATACAAAAAGCCTTCCAATAGCTAGTTTTTCAAAGTTGCCTATGTATACTCCGTTCCCACCTAATAATTTGTGATTTATGTTTATATTTATGCTTTCAATTATGCATGTAGTAATGCTGGCAAAATGTGCTTGGTTTGGCAGGCAAAGCTTGGTCGGCCCGCTCCATAACCAGGTCAAGCTTGGCCTATAAGTAGGCCAAGCCCGGCCTATAAGGCTTGCCCAATTTTTTTTAAACACTTATTAAACAATATTTATTAATATATGCATAGACAAAAAAAGTTAAACTTGTAGTGGAATGGTTAATAACCTTTTTGCTAAGGACCCTAGTTCGATTAATCGATTCCCACCCATTGCAACTTTGCGATTTTTTTTAAAAAAAAAAACCTATTAAATATATAATATATATATATATATATATATATATATATAAACTTTAGGTGAAACGGTTAAGTTACACAATGTTTTCTTGATAAACCTTGGTTCGATTCCCACCCAAAACTATTTTAAAAAAATAAAATTATATAGGCCGGCAGTGGTGGCAAAATGGTCCAGGCCTGGCAAGCCAGGCCAACGACCACTTTTTTTTTTTTTTTTTTCCTTAGACCAAACAGTTAAAAATTCAAAAAAAAAATTTGGCCGCTGGGCCAACATATAAGGCTTTATTTATTTATTTTTAATTTCATTAAATTTACAATTTTAACTTCCTTTTAAAAAAAATCTATAAATACCCCCAAAATCCCAAAATCCAAATCAAACTCTCACTATTCTTAACTTTCTCAATTTCTCTCAATCTCTCATTCTCTAATCTCTCCCTCTCTAGTCCCTTTACTCTCTCTATTCTTAACTCTCTGTACACTCTAATACTCACTTTATTTATTCTTTGAATAATTTTAATAATTAAATAAAATATAATTTAATCTATTTCTTACATTTTATTTCATTACTCATTAGACTAAATAAATAAGAAATACATTTTTAACTTTTTTTTTTTTTTTTTGAAAAACTTGAATAAATTTTAAACTTAAAAACTAAAATACATAAGTTAAAATAAATATAATAAATAAATTTTTAACTTCAAATATTATAAGATGAATAAATTTTAAAGTCAAACAATTAAATAAAATAGGGAAAAAAAAAACAATCAATTCCTTCAATTGATGAATAATTTATTCATTTTATTTTTAGAAATTATATATTAGATATTTACTTATTTAGATTTATAAATTATAATTTATTATTTTATTTTAAAAAAAACTGGGTAGCTTGGAGGCCGGTCTATAGGCCGACCTGGACCGACCTGCCAGGCTGGCTAGCAAGCCAGGCCAGGCCCCAACATTTTTTAACAGGCCAGGCCTAGTCCAGCCTATTTTCTCTACAGGCTACTTTGGGCCCGACCTGTTAAGGGCCCGACACGGTCAGGCCGTGTCGTTAACGTTAACAGGTCGGGTAGCCCATTTTGCCACCATTATAGGCCGGCCTATTATAAGTTCTAGGCCCGTTAAGTAGGGATGGCAAAATTATCCACGGACATGGATATCCGTAAGAATCCGCTCCATTCATAATGGGGATGGATACGATCCTAATATCCGTTTAATTTTCGGATATGGGGATGGATATCGTCTATGGATATCCATCCCCTTCCGGATCCGTTATATATTTTAATATTTTAAAAATATAAAAAATATTATATAATTAAATTTTAATTATATAAGTTATTATTAATTTTTTTATCATCAAAACCCTAAAAGCTATTTTTCTAAAGCAAGCGGCCGAAAACTGGAGAGTTGTGACTACATTTGCTTGTTGGTTGTTGGTTGTTGCTGACTTACTGCTGAGTTTCTTTGTAAGTGAATACTGATTTAAAACTCTCTATTTAATTTTGTTTGTATCTTGAAGTTGTGGGGTTTTTGTTTTGTTTTTTTTTTTTTTTTTTTTCGTTTGTTGAATTTATGTTATTTGAGGATTGGATATATTTGTTCTCCATTTTAAATAGGATAAAAGGTACCATTATACACGTTAGTTATATTTTTCTCTTATAAACTACAACAATTATATATATTTTCATTGGATACGGATATAGACAGAGCGGGGATGGATATTGTTATCTAAATTCGCGGATTATCCGAATCCGCCCCGCTCATTTTGAAAAGGGGATGGATGCGGGGATAGATATACATATCTTAAACGGATACGGGGATAGATATACATATCTTAAACGGATACGGGGATGGATAATGGGGTATCCATCCCCGATCCGATCCATTGCCATCCCTACCGTTAAGATGGCCTAGCCTCTTTGGCAAGGCCTAGGCCTCCTGTGTTGCCACCTCTGGCAATATGGCATGTAGTTTTTCATTATGTTTGGATTTATGTTCAATGTTTTCTGATCTATCAAATTTAAATTTTATGATGTTTTCTTACTTAAAATTAAATTTTTATTGTTATCAAACTTGATAATAATTATAAATTTATAAATATATTAAATATTAGTACTATTTTAAAGATTTCATTAAGAAATTTACAATATTATTATTTTTATCAACATTAAAGTTTATAAATTACAATTTATTGATTACTTATTATAAAGTAGGTATAATTAAATTTGTTACAAAAATATCACTCTAATATTATTTGAGACCTAGATAAAACTAAATCAGTAGAACTCTCGCTCTATCAGAGAATGGGGACGGCCTTACATGTTATTATGTTAACATGACAGGTCACAGCCTTAAGACACATTTTGATTGAGATGTCCATTGAAAGTATAGTCCAATACTCCAATTGAATGCTCTGGAGATCCTATTTTAGTCTCTCGTTTCTTTCTGAACCAAAATCTTTTTATGGAGAGTAGTGAGGAAACTTCAAATCCGACCATTTTCATTCACAGTGAAGTGCCTGGTTCACTTTAAAGTCAAATACCTACCACCATTTTCATTCACAGAGGCCAAACTCTAAAGACTCCCTTTTTAGCTTCTTCTCTGTAATGGGTTGCCTCAAGCGCCATTGTTGCATGCTGTTTCTTGGTTTTCTGAAGTTAAAGGTACGTTTTCCGTTTTAAAATGGGGTTTTAGAGAGATGCATTTGGTGTTTAGGCTCAAAAGCTCATGACTTTGTTAAAAAATCATGGTTCATTGATTTTCTATGTTTAAAACTCAAAAATGTTTGTTCTTTTACTTCTTATTTTCTCTGTCAAAATCCAAAGACCTTATTTTTAGCTTCTTCTCTGTGATGGTTCATCTGAAAAGTGCTATATTTTCCTGGTACTTCTTGATTTCTTGATATATAAGACATGCCATTTGCCTTTCAAAGTCGGTTTTTTTTCATCTTACTTTTATGTTTGAGAGGAAAAATTAAAGTGTCATGGAGAGAGAGAGAGAGTCTCATAGAGAGGCAGAATGTCCTTGAGAGGCATTGTTGCATCAAAGCTTATGACTTTATTATAGAAATTATTGTTGCTTACACTTGACCTGGATTTGAGTAATAGTTTCTCGTGCTTTGTGATGTCAATATGTGAATCTGGATGTATCTAGCTTGCATTTGTCTTGGATTTTCATCACACGAGTTCTGATCTTGCATCTGCAATTATTCATCATAGTTCCTTGATTTTCCATGTTCAAAAAGTTGTCGTTTTTTCCCCCTAAAAAGTGAGTTAGATGATGAACAGAAAAGGAAATATTCAGTGACTTTAGAGGAAGATGAATTCTTCCTCTTTAACTTCAATACATTGTAGATAAAACTCATGATTTTGCTTTACAGTTCAAAACATTGTTTTTGGATTCTTGTATCATGTCCATTCCCTTTGACCATGATAAATTGACAAGCATTTTCATGCTTTTGTAGGGATTTAATTGAAACTGAAGAACATAAGACTTTTATGAGACAAATTTTCGCCTTCAATTGGAAACCTACAAAACTTTTCTTGAAGGGCAAGTTTGGTTCAAGAGGCGTTCTAATTGACTTAAGAGACAACAGAACGTCAGTGAATTCTCCAGAAGGTCAGAGACAGTGGTTCTAGTAAGTAAACTTGTTTTCATTTTTGTTTTTCCTATAAATTGTTAATGGCATGTGGTTATGTAGCAATGGAATGGGTTATGGACAATGTGTTATTGATTAAAGTGTGTTTGTTGTTGGAAAATTGTAATGTAATCTTGTTGCATAAAAAAAAAAGTGTTTGGCTTCCGTTGTACATTCTTGTATTTTTGAGAGATGTTGGTATGAAGATGCAACATCTAGTCAAGAATTTCTACTCCAAGTAGCTTGATGTGACTTGTGAGTGTAAATTCTCTATGTAATGTTGAGAAATTTTGACAGAGCAGTTCTATGGATCCTCAACTTACCTTGAAAACATTGGTAATTAGTCTAGATTTGAGAATCTACCTGCAAGTTACTCAACTTGGAAATTCTTACAAGGATTCATGCAAGTAATCTTGACAGTAAACAGCAAACCCGATGGTTGTTTGGAGATTCTCAACTTGAGTTGAAAACTTAGGTAGTAGTGTACCATTTTTGAGAAAAAACTTAAAGTTTGAGAATATAGAATTTCCTGTTGATTATTTGTTATAGAAAATTATTTCTTATGTGGTTTTAGTTGAATCCTCTTCATTAGTTTGTAGAGCTATGTTAAATGGGTTACTTGGTGTTGATAATAAACTGAATATGTTGTTTTTAACTTGTTTTCACTTGCAGAAGATGATGGCTACCGAACTTGTACCCAAAATAGAAGAAGCTGATTTCTTCCGTGGCAAAGTCACTTGTTTGTCGTCATTGATGCCTGTCTACAACATTATTTTGAAGCTGACAGAAAAGCAAAGGAAAATGTTTGAGTGCACATGCTTTGGACGCTTACTCGAGATGGATGAGCTAGTATTTTCGTCACAAACAGTCCATGAGCTTTGCTTAGAGAAGCCAAAAGTCCGAACACAGATGAAATGTGGTTCAAGTTAGGAGATAATAGGATTAGGTTTTCAATTCAAGAGTTTTGCATTGTTACTGGCCTTAATTGTAGTCCTTATCCGAGCGTAGATGTGGATAAGAGGGTGAAAGGTGTCGGGTTGATAGATGGCTTGTTGAATGGAGACATGAATTTGTATAATAATACTTTGGAAGACGTTTTTATGAATGCTAGCTCTAATGATGACCTAACCATGGTCAAGCTGGCATTGTTATACTTTCTGGAGAATGTTTTATTGGGGAGAGAGAAAGGTTCCCCTATAGACAGTGAGCACATTCTATTGGTTGATGATTTAGATCGGTTTAATGAATATCCATGGGGTCGGGTTTGCTTCGAGATGACAATGAAGAGTCTTCAAAATGCCCTGAAAGGCCGAGTGCAGATGTTGAATGACGGAAATAACAAGAAATCCAAACAAAATTGGGAAGTATACAGCGTGGGAGGATTCCCTTTGGGATTTCTGGTATTTTATCCCTTACTTACATTATCCTTGATGCAGTTCCTGTTATTATTTTACTAAATATATTCTTGGTGCTTCTTTAGGTTTGGTCTTATGAAGCAATTCCTTCTCTGGGCTGTAAATCTGGTCATAAACTTGGCAGTGCACTTCCACGTTTATTTAACTGGAAAATTAAGCGAGCACCAAATTACGTGGATCTACAAAAGATCTTTTGGCAGGAGAATGTAAATGCAGCATATGTTTACATGTATAACCTTTAATTCATACGTTCATACACTAATTGGTTTTCATTTTGCAGCTTCAAGTGTATGCTTTTTTGCAACTGACACCAGAGGAGGAACAACAATGTTATTTCCAGCCTTTCAATGCTCCTGGAGCTAGTAAATATCAACCAACACTCATGCACAACAACACAACCTCTGCAGCTTCCTCTCCGTCCTCTGATGTGAATGCAATAACAGATACAATGGCTATTAAGAAGTCAGTGAAAAGAAAACCCCCCATTGAAACTACTGTTGGTAATCTTTTCCTTAGAAGCTCAGTGTTTGTTTGAATTCCTTTGATGAACAAACATATCATTTTCTTGTATTGTTGGCCGTCTTTAGTGCTGGAGGAGTTAGTTGTTGCGCTAAAAAAGTACAAAAGAAATCATCTGCCTAGCCGTCGTCAAGAAATATTTCAAGAACAAGGCCTTGCCTCTTTGCTTTCAACTGAGGTAACTATCCTACTTTTCGAAAAGGGACAACTTAGAGTTTAGTTTTTAACTTTCGTTCATTCTAGGCACAAAATGCAATTGAGTCAACTTCTCCACCACCTTTGCCGTCAGTGTCCGCAATGGCTTCTACACCAAATTCTACTCCACTCAAGGTGATTTTTCTTCTTTTTATTTTTATTTTTCACTTGGTCTTGTCTTTCCATATTTTATTAACATTTCATTGTTAGGGGATTGCTCAGTCTCCAATGCCTAGTTTGGACGAGGCACAAGCCTTCTTCTTGGAGCTCAAGCCAATACTTGATGAGTCTCTTGAAAATCTCCTACAGTCATCGCTGGCTGCGTTGGACAGTCCACAGGATATTTTCAGAGCCAAGTGTTTCCTTCTACAATGTCTCCCCTTGAATTTTGAGGTGCTCATGAAACCCAGTCGAAGGGACCAACTAAATTCTTCCTGGAGTTGCTGTTGAAGATTGACTACTTCCCCTCATCGATCGTCGATTTGGTGAGGAGTTTTCAGATGAAGTTTTTGAGAGACACATGCATGTATTCAAACTGTCAGGAGAGGGTCAAGAGAGCCAACAAGTATAAAGAAGACGCCACAGCCTTAAGAGGAGAATTGGCAAAGAGTCTCAACCACTTTGACCAAGTTATGAGTGACATCCAGATTAAAGCTGACATGATCGAGGAGTTAACTAAGAAGCTTGAAGAGCAAAAGAAACTCAAAGCTGATTTAGAGGAACAAGCCAAGGATCTTGCGAAGTCGTCATTCACATCCAAGGGTGACCTTGCTCGTTGTGTTCTCAATTGCAAGATATTGGAGAAGGACAAGCAAGACTCTGTGAAGCTAAAAGCTGACATTGATGCTTCCTGGGAAGAGTTCAAGAAGCAGATTGCTGACTTCTTGTGAAAATATATGCATTTTCATTTTGAACAGTATGAACCCTTTGATGAATTGTGCAGATAAATATGTAGAAACGGTTATATTTATGCATAATTTATCTGCACTTTGAATGTTTATATATAATCCATCTTTTTGCTTATTATATGACTGATAATTGACCTGTTGGCCTGATTCTTGATAAAATCAGAGATGGTTTTTTTTAATCAAAATTTTGGTTGAATGTGATCTTGAAATGGATGAGGCATTTGTAGTTAACATTATTGAAAGTTATGTTGTTGTTGTGAAAGTTCCTTGTGTGATTTGGGTTATTAAGAGAAAGTGTCTTTAACTTCACCGTGTTTTACTAAAATTTCCAAGTTTGATTTTTGAAGTTCAAATCTCTGTGAAAGGTAAAAGTGGCCTCGGAGTTTCTTGTAAGTAAACTTGTTTGATTCTTTTTTGGTTTGTTCGAATGTGTTGTTGGTTCTCTTTCTTTCTCTATACGATTTGTAAGTAAAATGAGTGTTGTTACAGATAAAGAAAGTTGAGAAGGATAATGTTCTTGAGAAGCATTTGGAACTCATAATCAAAATAAGAAACAAAAGACTTAACATTTGCTTGAAGAATCAAAACAAAGGTATGTTACCTATTCAATTTTCTTGATTAAATACAACATATATTGTGTGATTAGTTGTGTATTGTTCGATTTGCTTTGATCCCTATGAGAAGTGTTGATAAAAATGATGCATTGTTTGAACAATAGGTAGCCCTTGGAGGATGTGTTGTTTGAACTGCTAATGCGGACACAATGAGAGATGAACAAGTTGAAAATGATGGCTCAAGAGAATTGATCCCGGAGATGATTAAGTTGAAATCTGTGGTTGAAACTGCTTCAAGTTATCTCTTTTCCATAATTGCTTTCTGTTTGCTTCAACTTCTTCGATCAACCAACATATGCCCTTGGAGGATGTGTTGTTTGAACCTGCTTAAACTAATCATATGCTTATTATCAACCGTTTGCAGAAAGTCCAAATAGTGGAAACAAATTGAGAACCCTTAATTATGTAACATGGCTCTGTTATCAAATTAACCCTTGTATATCGCAATTAATTTGTATGCCTTGATATTTTTTTATTTTTTATTTTTTCTTGGTGAAAAGGAGGGCTAACAGCCCGAGAAACAACATAAATTAAAGACTAGGCACCAGCCTAGCAAGAACAACACCCTTGGAATCATGCTCCTAACTAGCGGAAATCGAGCAAGGGGTCTTCAAAAGTGGTAATCCCCAGCTCAAGCTAGTGACCTAGATTAGCAAGGCAATTTGGCACCTTGTTACTCTCCCTGTAGACATGCTGAATATTGCAGCTCCAATCATTGTTCACAATAGACTTGCAAGCAAGAATGATGTTGAGAAGAGGATGGTTCAGAGGAGTAATATTGTTGAGAAGAGCCACAGCAGAATGGGAATCAGACTCCACAATGATCTTTCTAAACCCAGCTTTCCAAACCAATTTTAAACCCTCCAAAAGACCCTACAATTCGGCCTCAATCACACTTCCCGTGCCCTTGTTCACAACAAACCCAAATAGCCAATTCTTCCTATGATCCCTAACAACACCTCCAGCAAATATAGAACCCAGATCAGGGGTTATGCTACCATCCACATTAAGTTTAACCCAGTCAAGAGGAGGAGGGCTCCAAGAAACAAAGCAATTCTTCAACCCCACAGTTTTATCAACATCAATATTAGCTTTCAACCAATCATCAACATAGTTCCAAATGAACTTACCAAGGCAATTGGGGGGGGGGGGGGGGGGGGGGGGGGGGGGGGGGTGGGGTGGTGGTGGTTGGGGTGGGGGCCTGACAGTAGGGTTGAAAATGCTATCACACCTTACTTCCAAATGCACCAAAGTTGGGATTCTTCCCATAATCAGATTGTTGCAACCAAGATTGTTGCACATCCAATCATTCCAGTCAGTCTGGAAGGAACCATCCCTGGAAAACCTTTACAAATATTCTCCCATATGCCACAGGAAACAAGACAACCTCTAAAGACATGGTCAATATCTTCACAACCTCCTTGCATCTCATGCATGTGACATCCGAACTCATCCCCTTGGTAACCATATAACTATTAGTCAAAAGTTTGCCATGAATGAGCATCCAAAGGAAATAAAGGACTATAGGTGTGATCTTAAGCTTCCAAATAAAATTCCACTTCCAAGAGACAAAATCAGCATGTTTAAAATGTCCCTCATAAGCACTCTTCATAGAAAATTCACCATTCTTAGATAAACTCCACACAATAGTATCCTCAACACCATTATTGCTAGCAACATGAATACTAAAAATGCGATGCACTATGTGCCAAGGAAGAACAGTAGATAACTTCCACATTCAACTCATTAGCAATAAGGTAATCACATACTTTTTCTTTAGTTTGATCATCAGAGAGAGGGAGGAGAGCTTGATTATGAAGTTTCCCAATATCATGAACCCACACATCAGACTAGAAATTGATTCGAGCACCATCACCAACCCTCCATATCAACCCATCCAATAAGAGATTAGCACCAAACATGATTCCTCTCCGTGTACTGGAGCAAGTCTTAGCATTCAGATTCTCACAGGAGACCATCTCACCTTTGAGGTATTGTTCTTGAGCAATCTACCCCATAGGCCAACATCCTTTTGATCCAGACGCCATCAACTTCTTTGGCAAACACACGGTATCCTATTTGATAAGATGAATTTTCCTTGACAACAGAACTTCCTTATAAAAAGTCTCTATTGATCTTGTCAAGCTTTTTACAGATGTCTGAAGGAAGTTTGATAGATTGCATGGCATAAACAGGTATGGCAAAGGTGATAGTCGTGACTAGGGTACATCTACCAGCAAATAAGAGAGAGATACTCTTCCAAGTAGCCAGCCTCTTTGAGTCTTCTCAAGGATCTCTTTATAGGTATCATTTGTAATTCGACCATGAATGAGAGGCACTCCAAGATAAGAACCCAAATTCTTTGTGACATGAGACCCACACAAGTCGGCTAAGGCTCTAACATTAGAGATACTTATGTTACTAGAGCAATAAATTCTAGACTTAGGAAAACTAACTTGTTGGCCCGAAATATCACAAAAGATATCCATACATTCCCTCATGGTTTCAGCTTGCAAAAGAGAAGCTTGACCAAAGAGAATAAAGTCGTCTGCAAAAAAGAGGTGGGAAATAGCAGGTCCTCCTCTAGAAATCTTCACAAGTTTCTAGGATCCCTCTGAGAGTTTTTCTGCATAATTATATGGGAGAGCTTCTCCATACATAACACAAAGATATAGGGTGATAACGGATCATCTTGTCTAATCCCACACTTAAGAGTGAAGCTCTCAGACAATTCACCATTCACAAATCACTCTATATTGGACATCGGTGATACAGCTCATGATAAGATTGTTCATTTTACCAGTAATACCAATTTCTCCAGGACTTGCTTGATGAAACCCATTGCAACTTGTCATAAGCCTTGGCTAAGTCGATTTTCCAAGCAATATACCCCATCTTCCCTTCATAATCTTGAACTTATGTAGAACTTCTTGGACAATAACTATATTGTCTTAGATATGCCTACCGGGACAAAGGCCACCCGGTTATGACTAACAAGGTCAGGAAGCAACTTTCTAAGTCTTTGCACCAGGATTTTGTAGCTAGTGTTGTAAAGACTAATAGGTCAAAAAAGAGTCATGTTGGTAGGGTTAGAGACTTTAGGGATAAGGGAAATAAGGGTGTGATGATGTCCCTAGGCACACTACCATCCTGAAGCACTCAGAGATCAGATTCATCAAATCAAGTTTGCAAGAATTCTAGAATTTTTGGAAGAAAATTGCTGGGAATCCATCAAGACCAGGAGCTTTAATCCCACCAATATGAATAAACTAAGTTGATTTCATGCTCACTGACCGTAGAAGAGAGGCATGCGAGGTCCTCTCATTCAGTTTAGGAAACATCAGCGGTAAATGGGAATACCTACCGTTGCTATGCTTCTCTTCAAAGAGCTTAAGGAAGTCTCATAGCTTCTAACTTCAAATCCCCAATATCCACAATCCAACTACTATCTTTTTTCTTGAAACCCTCAATCTTGTTTCTTCTTCTTCTAATAATAGTAGAGAGGTGGGAAAACTTGGTATTTCTATCCCCTTCTTTGAGCCAACAATTCCTAGATTTTTGTTGCCAAAAAGTTTCTTCTTGCTCAAGAATAACCTGGTACTCTTTAACTAAAGTCTCCTCAAGAGTGGATAGAAACTGAGAGGGTCTCTTACTAAGGCAGTATTTAATCCCATGAATCCTAGCAAGAAGTCTTCTTCTTGTTATGAAAAATATTCCTAAACTTGTCCTTAATCCAGCTCTTAAGAACACTAGTCAGCTTGTGAATTTTCTCAACCATAGATGTCCTTTGAGACCGCCAACTACTCTAAATCAGCTCATCAAAATCTTTATGATTCAGCCACATTGCTTCAAATCTGAAGGGTTTGCATTATTATTGGGAACATGGCTGCTATGAAGTTGGATGAGGACCGGACAATGGTTAGACATGACTCTAGGAAGGTGTCTCACGAAACACTCCACAAAGTGGATCCGCTAGTCCATCGAACAAAGAGCTCTATAAAGTCTCTACCAAATATCTCTCCAATGCCCCTTTTAGTCATCCAGGTGAACTTAGGGCCAATGAAGCCTAGGTCCACTAGCTCATTCCTATTGATCCAGTTGGCAAAACCATTATTGGAATGCCTAGTCTGCATCCTCTCTTTTCCAAACTAATGGCAATCTCATTAAAATCCCCGCAATGATCCAAGGTAAATTAAAACAGTTTCCGATGGAATCCAGATAATTCCAAAGAAGCCTTCTAGTTGTAGAACAAGGATTGGCATAAACCATTGTGAGCACCCATAAAGTGCTATTATCATCAATCAAGGCAGTAACACTATGCCTAGAGCTAGCAATTACATGAAGCTGACTTTATCTTCATTCCAAAGAAGCCAAATGCCTCCTGAAAAGCTCTTAGCATCCACCACAAAATTTCTAGTAAAATCTAATTTATTGATAACACCATAGCTTTTGGACCACTAATTCTAGGTTCAAAGATGGCTAAAACCTCAAAATGATGCTTCATACGAAGATCCATAATGTTCCTAAAGAACATCTTCTTACTAACTCCCTCACGTTTTAGATGCAAATCATGGAAGAGACGAAAATGGGCCCTCTATTCGGAGATCCCAGCCATAACCTCTTGTAATTCAGAGGCCACTACATCAAATCTACTATCCATGTGAGAAGCAGAATTGTTTAAATCCTTTTGATTGGATCCTCATCAGACAAGGCATTAATATCCATAACTTCTATGTGTAGTTGTCCTAACACCTTAGCACTGTCATGTTCCTCAGTCTCAATGGCTTTAGGAGTTGGATTTGCTAATAATTGATTACCCTTGGATATATCATTAACCCCTTTAAACTCAGCCACTTTAGTTCAAGCACCACTATTAGTAGTCAATTTAACTCCTTTCTTAGTAGGTTTCTTGCTTCCTTGAGAGGAACTTCTACTAACTTTTCATATTAGTTGCCTTTTTGATTGGTAATCTCAGAGAGGACAGCTTTGCCTTTGTTGTTGTTACTACCACTACCTTTAAACTTAGCTTGCATCTCTTCTTCAGTAATCATCACATCAGCATCCTCACTTAGAATGTTGAACCTGGATCCACTCACCTTGCTCACATTAGTAACTTTTCCCAAACTCACATGCTTGGCCTTCATGCCATTCTTTAAGCCAAAGCTAGCCTTAGTAGAATCACCATCATACCTCCTAACACTACTGCCCATAGACTTTCCAGCATTCCCATTCTTCTCATCCATACCAATTCTACTATTTTTACCTTTATAGTTTTGATTACCTTGCCTACCAAACAACACCATAAGCCACGGACCATAAGGAGAAGCATTCTTGTCAACATTAACCTCAATATTATCATTACCAACGGCATCAACATGAGTTGGTTCCACCAAGCCTTCCCTGCAATTTTCCTTACTATGGCCATACCTCATACATTTAAAGCATATCAAACCTAGACTTTCATATTCCACCTTAATAGATTTGTCTTCTATGTAGAGAGCACCTAACAACGGTTTGGAAATGTCAATTTCTACACAAATTCAAGAGATCTGCCTCGAGCTTGATTCATGGTAATTGGATCCACTTTGCACATCTTCCCTAACATTCCTCCAATGCTCAATAGCAAATAAGAGTCCATCAATTCCATTGGAAGTTTGGAAAGTCTGACTCATATAGGCATACTCTGAATGACATCTTCGCCGGTACAAAGTTTGGTTTCCACCTCAGCACTGCCAAATATTGATTTGTAATGAGAACATGATCAAGGTCTTCTTTCATCTGTAAGCAAGCAACGAAATACCTATCCCCAAGATCCGTGAGCTGCCAGCGACCTATAAGCAACCACTTCTGAGATAACTTTGTGAGCATGAAGTTCAAAGTGTGGGTGCATCCCATATTCTTCAAAATCAAGGCATTAGCCCAAGGTTTGTGTAGTTGGTCCTTCAACTTGGGTGATAGCTTCATCATCGGTCAATCGGGTCCTTTCGAAATCAAGATGTCATCCTGGTCAATTTGATTTTCTCTTACTGGTTCTAAATCCAAACCAAGAACCAGGATTCGACATATTCATAAGTTTTGATTTGAAGCTTCCCACGGGTTCTTTTCTCATGTTACCACTTGTAACCTCATCTCTCCCAAGGACATCAGGGTCCACTCTCGCTTATTTGGCGGAAGCACTACTCTCCAAATTCTTACTCGAATCAACATTCATACAGTTAGAAGGGGGGTGTTGAGCAGAAAAGAAGAAGATCTCACTCAGATTGTCCTACCTAATCAAAAATTAAAAGAAGAAAGCAAAGAATAAGGGAAAACACCGAAGAAATGGCGGTGTGTGTGATGTTCACTCGAGACTCAAAACCTAGACATTAAAATCGCACCAAGCGCATACAAATATGATCCCCACGCGCCCATTTTTGCTTTTTTATATCAGGATTCTGGTTCTCTCTTCTCTTCATTTTCATTATTTTTGCCTTGATTTGTTTTGATTCCTTTGTAATGTGTGCTTAAATATAATGCTACATTTTATAATACTAGTTATCTGGTTACATAATTGATATTATGCTCTGCATTTACGTGTACAAAAAACTTCTACCAAGAACTCAGAAATCATACTTCATGTTCCAAGGTGTCGAATGAGATTTTCTCTAAGGTAAACACATTAAAACATACTGAAATTATTCATTTTCTGAATCAATTACTTACGGTGGTGAGCATGTGCACCATTTGCTGATGAAATATGAACAATCCAACTAGTAGAATCCATTCATGATTGTTCTTGATGGTCAACCCAAATGCAGCAGGTCATGGTCTTATAGGTTTTGTCAAGTTTCAGGGGATGGACCACCTAAAGGCATTCCAGAAGAAATATAAGGATCATGAAAATGTCAACAATAGCAACAACACCGAGAGTGTTTTGTTGCATGGTGCAAAAAATTCTCCACCGTCTAAACATATCAATCAATCGAAATAACATGTTGGATCTCCTTCGAACTATCTTTTATTAAGTGTCAAATGATGTAGCAGAAGGTATATAACGACGAACAATCTAACAACAAATTCTTACTCTTGTTGATTCAAGCATGAATACCAAGAGAAATGGAGTAAAATACAAAGAAACTCTTTTCTTCATACAATACATTAACTGTCCAACATAACCACAAAAAAAACTAATTATATCAAAATTAGTTTCTTTACCAATTTCAACATCTTGTTCCTCTCCTTCGTCAACAAACAAACCTTTATGATTATTCTTCTTACAATCGGTTTGTCTATGACCATATTCACCACAAGCAAAGCAATGAGTACCGGTACCACTAGCCCGAGTAACTTGTTGGGCTGGTGTTTCATAGTCTCTACATTTTGACTATTGTTATGGATACCATTACTCCCAAACGTCATAACCCCTGTATTACGAGCAAATTGGTTCTCAAATTGTAGTGCACACTGATGTGCTTCTGAGACAGAAAAAGGATCAAACATATTAAAATATCTTGAAATTCAGTGCACATACCTCCAACATAACGGGATACCAACTGATCTTCTAATTCAATAACCTCATTTCAAGCCAGCAATTGATAAAACTTTGCAGTATAATCATCAATAGAGCGTGTGCCTTGTCATAAATTTTGAAGCTTCTGGTACATAAGTCAAGTCTAGTTGTATGGTAGAAACGCTGCTCGCATGTGTTTTTTCATTTTCTCCCACGTTGTAATTCTGGCCCTACCTGTTCTTTCCCTAACAATTCGTGTCTGTTGCCATCATGCCGCAGCCCTCCCTCTAAACCTTTTGGAAACAAGCGAGACACGTCAATCTACAGGAACTTCTTTAAACTCAAGAATTTTTCTACTGTGCTCAGCCAATCTAGAAACTCCTTGCATGTAAACTGCCATGGAACTCAGGAATATCAATCTTGATTCTGCTTCCTAACGCCTATATCTTCTTGTCTTGGTGCTTCCTCTATCGCGAAGCAAACGGATTATCAACTTCATGATCTGCATCCATAGGTGGCGGATCACGTTCAACCCTTTGCTGCAACATTGCATCCAATTGTTGTGTCAACAACTCCAATTGCTGATGTAGTTGCATGATTTCATCAAGCCTGACAACTTCCTCCATCTAGGCTTGAGCATTTGGATGTCTCCTAGGCGGCATGGTTAAGAAACGAACGGCTCTAATACCAAACTGATGTAGTGGAAGGTATACAATGACGAACAATCAAATAGCAAATTCTTTCTCTTGTTGATTCAAGCATGAATACCAAGAGAAATGGAGTAAAATACAGAGAAACTCTTTTCTTCATACAAATACATTAACTATCCAACATAACCACAAAACAAACGAATTATATCAGTTTATGGATTCTAAATTACCGTAACAAGAAAATACCAAAATACCATACATATTAAATAAACTAAAAACAAATAAAATAAAAAAAACACATGTAGTAGTATCTTTGAAGTCCAAATCCAGCCAACGTCAAATACTCTTATAGTCTTCATAACAAGCCATAAATTCACATTCTTTGTGCACTGCATCACAAATCATTTTGTCGTGTTTTTATAAAGTCATTAAGTCGTTTTGTCAGCATTTCTATGAGAGACTTCTCAATCAAACCCAGACAGTAAACTCATCATTATATCATCTAAACTTTGATAACACAAGTTTTTTCGTTAATTTCCCTTCTTTTATGATAAGGGTGGATGTTTGTAAATCTTGATATCAGTAAGAAATTATGCATTGCCATATTTACATTATTATGTTTGATTTGTAATAAGTAGCTTATTATATTACAATTCTCCGTTTTTCTATTATTTGACAACCATGCATCATAAATAACTCCAAAGTATTTTTTACTTTTACTTTTGTTTTTTATCTATATAATGACTTTTTTTTTTTTTTTTTTGGTAGGGAAGTAGTGTTAGGTTCGATCAATGCTTTGGCCGTATAGAATATTAAGCATTCTTATTCTTTATTTACCCACTGGCTTTTAACTAATATTTTTTCTTTTTGATTCTGCAAAGAATGGTATAAATTGAACTCGGTCTGAAAATATTGATGAAGAAACTTGTGCCTTGGAAAAAAGGGCAATGATTAGACTTTACTGGGAAGTCCAATACAAAAGCTGAAGTTGTGAATGTTCAAAAAAATGTTTTGTCTTTATAGTCCCTAAAAACATCAAACTTCTCTACTCGAGGACGAGTTTGTACGGTAGTTATCAAAGTAGCTTGAAACTTTGAGGCTAAAGTAATGGGAACTTTTGTGAGAGTCAAATCCAATCCGAATGATTACTTGTTGAAAAAATCTCACGTGCTCATTCAATTTACATATATTCATGTCATCAAAAGCCATAGTAGTTTGATTAGTACATCATGTTATATATGTAAAATCATTGGAAGAAACGTCATCGATCATAGCGAATAAAACGAGGATATAGTATGGCCACGTCATCAGAAGTCAACCAGTCAACCAAAAGGACGATGACCAAGGGCACGTCACCAGGTCTAGACACATCATCAAGAGAGTTGATTTAGAAGTTAGAAATGTATGCACCAAGTAAATCCATTTAATCAAGAAGGCTTAATGGAAAAAGATCCTGCTCGTCGAAAGATCTCTATTTAGCGAGATTTCCCAGTCAAAACAGAAAATATAACATTATCGGGATATGCCATATCAAGTAGATTTCTACTCTGATACAGAATCTTAGAATCACACTCCAACAAGAAAATATCTCAATTTTTCTGAAGTATCAGAGAATCCCAATCAGGCAATAACTCGACGCTTCTAGAAGATCACATACCAATCAAGAAATAAGTCCTAAACAAGCTACTCAATTGAATCATCCAAGTCCATTCATGTCACACACTTGGCTTGTCCAAGCATCAACGAGCAGAAGGAAGTGTTTGTTGGAGAGATTGAAGACGATGGAAACAACTAGATAGCACCCATTAAAGATGAATACCTCGTCAATGATACCTACCAGAAGATCCGTTGGAAGCAAAGCGGGTAAGATATAGAGCCACTAGGTACATAATCCTTAGTGGCTAATTGTATAGCAAATGATTCTCAAGGATGTGTTGGACCTAAAAGGAATACACAGCGAAATCTGTGGAAACCATGGGTCGGAGCCTAGCCCACAAAACACTTAGACAGGGCTTCTATTGGCCAACTTTGTTCGCCAATGCCTAGAGGGTTGCGGAAAGATGTGATGCCTACCAGATGATCGCAAAAACATCCGCCAACCATAGACTAAAAGCCTCACATCTATGTGGTTGTTCGCCATGTAGGGACATGATATAATCGGTCTTATGCCGACTAAAGGTGGAGCAAAGCACGCTATTGTAACAGGGATTACTTCACCAAATAAGTGGAAGTAGAGCCCCTCGTCGATATAACTGAATCTAACACAGCAAGCTTCATCAAGAAGAACATCTGTACAGATTTAGGGTGTCGAATGCCATTAACATTGACAATAGGACCTAGTTTGACAACAAGAAATTCAAGGAGTTGTGCAAGAAATACAACATCAGTAACTACTATATGTCTTTTGCTCACCAATAGAAAAATGGATAGACTCAAGCAGTAAACAAAATGATCAAGCACAACTTAAAGGCCAAGCTCGACATCAAAAAAGGAATTGGGTAGTTAAGCTTCCTCGGGTATTGTGTGCATGCCAGACCACAGAGAGAACCTCAATGGGTGAAACACCCTACTCGATGGCATTCAGAACGAAGTTGTTATTCATGTGGAAACAGCCTTCTGTCTCCAATAGTGCTCTTTCCAACCCGAGCTCAATATAGACATGTTAAAGTATGATCTGAACGAGTTAGAGGATAAAAAAGATCAAGCCCAAATCAGGAATACATCCTATCAGTAGAGAGCAGCAAGGTACTGCAGCTCCCATGTACGCATAAGAAGGTTCCAACTCAAAGACATCGTTCTAAAAAGAGTGTTGTCGAGCATAGAGACAAAGCTGCAGGATCCCTCGTAAATAAGTGGGAAGGACTGTACCTAATCACAGGGATAGCGGGACATGGAGCTAATCACATCGCCCGGCCAGTATCAGGCATCTGCCTTGGCCATGCAATGCCCAGTACGTAAAGATATACTACCTTTAGGGGGGGTTTCCTTCATCTTCATGTCACTGTGGCTTGCACGTGACATAACCGCGGCAATACCCTGTTTTCACCTTTTTGTACTTTTGTATCCAATTCTTCTCTATCTTCACAAATGCCCTTGAGGCACTAGTAATCATAAAACACTTGATTAATAGTATTAAAACACAGGAAAATACTCGAGAATCAAGCGAAAAGAATAGGAAATGGGGGCCAAAATCATGTCTATTTTGGCTCGATCAAAACCTATGAGAGAACCTTCTTTTTTCAAGCTCTAAATCAATCCTCCTAGCTTCCTTTGTGAGTAGAAATCAAAGAAATGGTGTATGGGTTTGGATGTGGTGGGTTAGAATGATTCCTAGATTTAGAAAGAGAAAAAAGTCAGAAAATATGTGTGTGGACGTGTGGGTGATCTCAAAAATGAAGGTATTTATAGGATTCCCAAAAGTACGTCTGAAATGCTGATGTGTTAAAACCTGACGCACGAAGTGTGCGGGTAGGGACCCGCACAGCACCGGTAATTTGGGCAACTTTTTATTTTGACACTCCATTTTGCGGGTTGTGAGCGGGTCCTTACGCACACTGGGCCTTTTTTGCATCTTCAATCCTTCGGTGTGTGGGTCCTTACCCGCACACTAAGCCTTTCCTTCAACTTGATGCTCTTCGGTGTGCGGGCTTTGTGCAGGTCCTTACCCGCACACTGGCTTTTCTGTACGGGTAGCCTTACCTGCAATACACTAGCACACTACTTCATTTCTTGAACTTCGTCCCGTTTTGCACCTGAAAGTCTCACTTTCCATCACCCACATTTGAATCACATTGAATGTCTGCAATCACAATAAAAGAGCCTATTAGACACGAAGTGTTGGGATTTATACCCTAAAGCTTGTAATTTGTAAATGTTATAAATCCATAAATAAAAGAAGTAGTTATTTCATTCAATTAACATTACTCATATGTTTATATTATATGTGCTAACATCCAACATTGCTAGATGTAATCTCAAATTGAGTAAATGAATGTCATATACAAAGGAATTTATTTTGAGACATGCATTCTAAAGAGTCCGTAGAAAGCAAATAAAGCTGGGTACTATTTGTAGTTAATCTATAGCTGCGGTCCATTCCGTAATGTACAGCGATCTTATCCTAGATACTTATATGGTGATATGGGAATGGAAGAACCTTATATGATGTGATCATATAGGACTATGCCACGATTTATATGAATCTATCACTAAGATCCATTAATTGAAAAGATTCATTATATCGAAAAATGATGGCTGTATATGGGTGATCTAAATCTTGAGTGTCTTATTAACTCCTTTGAGTTAGATAGTGTTTCTTGAAATACCATAGGTGAGATTGGAGTAGCATTCTCGATCAATAACTTTGTATCTTAGAATCAAAATTTGGCTTGTGGCTGGGAAGGTATGCACACAATAGTGGAATCCACTCCTTTTTACGAGAAGTAGATGAGTAGTTTCCTTAAAGGTTGATTCGAGACTTGAACGATTAAGAGCGCTCTCCTTCTTCCATAAAGGAATGAAGGATATAATCATTCATTAGAGAGTCAATGGTACTTAAAGAAAAATATATAATTAGAGAGGTATAACGAACTTTATGACTTAGCTCTAATTATGAAATACTTGTGGAAGATCATACCATATGTAATAGTTATATCAATGGACATGATAAATTGGTTGTGTAAAACATCTACAGTTACGAGAGTACAACTTTGGGTTCTTAGTGGAATAACTCTGAGGTTAATAATTGTGAAATATTAATTAAAGAGTTTAATTAATTTTTCTAAGTATTATTGGAGCTCAAAACTGTGGGTCCATTAGGTCCCCTTGCTAGCCCTTTACGATTGATAGTAATAAAGCTCACAGAGAATTGGATGATCCAATTAATTAAGTTACGAAAGTAATTTAAATATGTTCTGGGAATTAATTAAATGATATGATATTTAATTAATATATTATTTAATTGATTAATTAAATATTATTAAATAATCTGATTATTTAATTGACATATTAATAATTAAGAATTATTAATTTTATATAGAGGTTTCAGTTTCGAACCTTGACAAGAGCAAAAGAATAAATAATAAAGATTATTTTATTTGCTCTAAATAGGTCAAAGGTTCAAACCCTAATGGTGACCGAATTAAAAAGGATTTATAATCCTATTTTGACTTGGTTTACTAAACCCTAGGATTCTAGTACATAAGATGTAATTATCAGGAAAAAAAAACTAATCGAAAAAACCTAAACCTATTTGAGAAACAAAGGGTGCGGCCACATTAAAAAGAAAAAGAAAAAAGTTTCTTCTTCAAGCTTGGTCGAATTTATAAGAGGAAGCAAGGTGTTGTCTTCCGGATCTCTCAAGCCTCCATTCAAGAACTCCCGGAATCCGTGACGTGCCCACACACAGTTTTTAGATCGCAAAACATAGCTCAGAAGGCTTAATGGTGAAGGATCGAAAAGAAAACGAATGAGTGTTCTTCAAATGTATGAAAACAAATCTCTTCCTCATATTCGTGTATATAAAAAAAGGTCCTAAGACGATAAAATTTTAAAGCCTATCGTTCTTAACAAAGAATTTCCGCTATGACAATTACACGAAATACACTCAAAAACGAGACAAATGCCATGGACTTGAGGGTCAAAATATAGCACAATTTTGACACAATCATAGACCGATCACTACCCACACAAATAGTCCGAAAAAATTGGAGGGTAATGAAAAATTAGAGGGTAATGTTGTCTTTCTTCCCGCTTATTTTCCAAAACATGTCTCTCTTCTTGTTTGTTCCATGAGTGAAGGGCGCATTTTGGTGGGCCCTAAGAGAGCTGAGATCCCTCATATTCTCCTCTCCTCTCTTTGTCTCTCTAACCAAACAAGGGATTAGAGCTCTCCTTAGCCCTCTCTCTCTAACCCCCTTATCCCTCCCTCCATCTCTCATTCGTACCAAACAGAGAAGAAAGATGAATGTGTGAGACCCGGTTGGATTTGTTGACCGTTGGAAATGGATGGATCAGATTTGCTGACCGTTGGAGATGGACAGTCTACAATTTTTCAGACATTAAAATTTGAAATAAATATTTTTTTCCAAAAAAATTTAGAAAAATCAACAAAAATCCAAGAAAAATATAAAAATTATAGAAAAATACAAAAAGCTTCCAACAGCTAGTTTTCCAAAATTGCCTATATATACTCCGTTCCCACCTAATAATTTGTGATTTACATTATATTTTGCTTTCAATTATGCATGTAGTTTTTCATTATATTTGGATTTATGTTCAATGTTTTCTAATCTATAAAATTTAAATTTTATGATGTTTCCTTATATAAAAATTAAATTTTATTGTTATCAAACTTGGTAATAATTTATAAATATTTAAATATATTAAATATTAGTACCATTTTAAAGATGGGCTGCCCTTGGGTGCAACGAAATTTTTTTGACTGTGATCATGTCTTCTTTGGTACAACCACATCAGCTAATATGTGATTGTATGTTCTAACATGCGATCACAATAATTTAATTATGTGATCACGTGCAATTCATATGCGATAACATTATATATATTTATGATCACATGTAATCATATATGATCACATACTATTTTTTAAAATTGTATGGTGTAATGTTGCACTCAAGAATGAGCCTTTAAAGATTTCATTAAGAAATTTACAATCGTATTATTTTTATCAACATTAAAGTTTATAAATTACAATTTATTGACCACTTATTATAAAGTAGGTATAATTAAATTTGTTACAAAAATATCGCTCTCAAATATCACTCTTGGTACTAATAACTATCATTCTAGTACTATTTGAGACCTAAATATAACTATAACTCTCACTCTATGGAAGAATGGGGATGGGAGAATGGGGATGGCTCTTACATGTTATAATTATGTTAACATGACAGGTCACAGCCTCAAGACACATTTTGATTGAGATGTCCATTGAAAGTGTAGTCCAATTGAATGCTCTGGAGATCCTTTTTAGTCGCCGGTTTCTTTCTGAAACAAAATCTTTTATGGATAATAGTGAGGAAACTTCAAATCTGACCCATATCATATGAAATGATCAAAGTGAAGTGCCTGGTTCACTTTAAAGTCAAATACTTACCACCATTTTCATTCACAGAGGCCAAACTCTAAAGACTCCCTTTTTAGCTTCTTCTCTGTAATGGGTTGCCTCAAAAGCACCATTGTTGCATGTTGTTTATCACGAAAACAGAGAAAAGGGGAAAAATAAAGAAGAACTTTCTGTTATTCTATTTACCAGTTGAATCGTACAAAAGATATATATGAGTGGCTTACAATGACACCCAATACTACCAGCTCATATCTAGTACCAATATAACAAAAACTAGCTAATTGTTAAAACATATACTAATAATAGAAACTATAAATATAACCAACTTAATACTCCCCTCAAGATGGACTATGTATATTGTGAAGTCCCATCTTGTCGATCAAAAATTGAAACTGAGTGGATGTAAAGCCTTGGTAAAGATATCAGCTAGTTGATGTCGTGTAGACACATAAAAAGTTTTCAAACTTCCTAACTGAATTTTCTCTCGAACCAAATGACAGTCAATCTCTATGTGTTAGTACGCTCATGAAAAATGGATTGGCAGCAATATGTAGAGCTGCTTGATTGTCACAATAAAGCATGGCAGGCTTGGATGAGAAATGTTTAACTCCTTCAACAGATATAGCAACCAAGTAACTTCACAAGTAGCATTGGCCATAGGTCTGTATTCTGCTTCTGCAGAAGATCTCAACACAGTATGCTGCTTCTTAGACTTCCATGAGATGAGAGAATGGCCTAAAAACACACAAAAACTTGAAATTGACCTCCTGCTATCAGGACATGCAGCCCAATCTGAGTCAGCAAACACTTTCAATTGCATATCCGAAGTTGGAGGAAAAAGTAATCGTTTAAACATATCACTGCTTCTTCATTATTACTAGCAAGGATGATATCTTCCACATAAACCAGTAAGGCAATGAAAAGAGCCCCTTTAGTTTTGATAAACAAAGAGTAAACTGATGCTGATTGATGAAAACCTTCTTCCAAAAGAGCACTAAAGAGCACTAGAAAACTTAGCATATCATAGCCTCGAGGCTTGTTTCAAGCCATAGAGAGATTTATGCAACTTACAAACAGAATTGGCAAGTAAACACTCCCCCTTGTGGCTATATCCCTGTGGTATGGCCATATACACCTCTTCAAACGTCATCGAGCAAAAAAAACATTATTAACATCAAGCTGTTGCAAAAACCAACAATGAACAAAAGCTAAGGCCAACAAAAGCTTGACAGTAACCAACTTTGCAATAGGAGCAAAAGTGTCTGTAACACCCCAAATCCGGGACCCAACAGATCGGGTTGCTATGTGAAATGAAACTTTCAAAAACCTTTATTCAAAAATATTCACAATTAGATTCATCAATAATATATCCACCAAAATACAATACTCAAATAGATACCATCCAATTCACTAAACTTCCATATTCTAATTGTAATAACAAATTAAATAAATTGATTCCTTACGGTACGTATACACATGAAATTAAATCCTCTGACTGCACATGTCCAACCTTATGCTAATGTAAACCCCAGCCATTCTAAATCCATGAACTCAATCTGCAAAATGGTGGTGACGAGGGGTGAGCCGTCAACTCGGTAAATAAATTCATGCATAACATGTAAAATAAATAGTCTTTGTAAAGCCTATGCGTTCAAAACATTGCTCATAAACCTTTTTGGAAAATATCCCAACAATGTATTACTTAATAAAACCAGAATTAGCATTAAATACAATTTACGTACTTAAATATCTATAAAACGGTTGAAGCAATACTTAATATCATATTCGTAAATCATAAAACATTTCATAAAATGGTACAACAATAGCTTTAAAGTATAAACGGTATTCTTTTCATAAAACAGTAAGCATATAGCTTACAATTAAACAGTAGTCTTTCTAAAAAAACGGTAAGCATATAGTTTCGCAATATAAACGGTAGTCTTTTTATAAAACGGTAAGCATGTAGCTTTACAATATAAACAATAATTAATATATCAGTTAGCTTATGTTCCATAGTGTCACAATTACCGTGTGACGCGGTACAATATGCCACAGTTACCCGTGTGATGCGGTACAATAATAATAAATCTCAGTAAAACCTTTCAGTATAAATAACAGCAGTAAATGATAAGAATGATAAAAATAGTAGTTCGATAATTTGAAACATAAATATTCCATAAATGAATTTACTCACCTTCCAAATAAAAATGTTTGAAAACATTGATGAGTTTATATATATACATTTTGGAAAACATAACACATCATGGATGAGTTTATTTACCTCAAACACGTACAAATCCACTCCAGCTTTAGAAATTCAAGAATCACTCAAACCTAGCAAATATGACATTTGATTCACTGTCATAATTTCATCATCACAGCCATTTAAATCCACATAAGCTTCACATATATTGAACTAAACTTAGAAATCTAATTTCCAGCTAATAAGCACAATTGACCACCCTTTGATCCTCGATTTTTAATTAATTCTCTAGAACTCCAAATATTACAAATTTGACATTGATGATCTAGACAAATAGAAAATACTACAGTAAAATTACCAATTTAATCTATGATCATTTGAATATAAAAAATTCATTCTTTTCCCGTTTTTCTCAAATCTGTCCAGCAGAGAATGAGATCCGACCTCTGTCCATTCCAAAAATTATAACATATTTTTACACATCTAAAAATCACGAAACTTACAGAATGATAATAGACATATACATCTACCTTCATATAAATTTTCATAATTTTTAACGATGATTAAATAACCCAAAACAATATTCCGAAATCTGGCTGGTCAATAAAAACAAGGGATCTCCAGAAATCTCTATATTGGTCCGAAAATCTAATTAATAATATGTTAAGGATCATGAACTATGAGATGAATATAAATCAATCCTATATATGCTTATTCTCATAAATGATTCATAAAGTCAAACCAACATATCTAAGAAATCCTTGAAAGAGAACAACTTACCTAGCACCAATATCTTCAAACAATTGCTCATACCAAGCACCTGTCCAGCTCCGTTCGGGGAAATAGATCTATCCATAGGAAACTCCAATTTTAATCTCCACCGTTCAGAATCAAGAACTCCAAGATTAGAACATGCTAACCAAATTTGAGCTCGATCGGACCACAACTTGACCTCCGAAATGTCCTCAGAAGAAGTATGGACAGTGACTCCATAAACTCCAAACACACTGCTCCTTTCTCTCTTCTTTCTTCATCGATTCACTCTATTTAAACCAATTAGGGTTCCGCTGGCAATTCAACTTAAATGGACCGGCTATATAACTGGATTTGGGCTTGGATTAACTACCAATTTAATTGGGCATGGGCCTTAACATTTAAAATAAAGATAAGCCCAAATACTAATTGATTGAGTCCAATCCAAATTATACATCTATTGTCACAATTATGATCTCACCAACACTATCATTTTGGACCTCAAATCTTTTAGAAATTAAATTGAGTCCAAATCCATAATAATTGAGGCCAACTACCTAGGACAGTTTGACCCATTTTTCAGGATATTATAGTGTCGGTATAATCAACTCCTTCTTGTTGAGTGTAACCTTTTGTAACCAAACGAGCCTTATACCTCTCAACTGAACCGTCAGCTCTATGCTTAACTTTGTAAACCCACTTACAACTAACAACATGCTTACTAGGAGGAAGACTAACAGTAGACCAAGTTTGATTAGCTTCCAAAGCACTAAGCTCAGCAGACATAGCTTGTTCCCACTCAGGTATACTAGCAGCTTGTGAAAAACTGAGGTTCAAAATGAGCAGAAATGGAAAGCACAGCAGCTCTAAAAGAAGGAGACAAATGTTTATAGTCAATCCCTTGAGAAAGAGGATAGTTGATGAAAGACGAAGATTCATGATCATGCTGCGCTAATGAATGAGAACAAGTGAACAGTGATAATCTTGAAGATAAGAAGGTTTGTTGATAATCCTAGTAGATTTAGTTTGAACAAGGGCAAGTGAAGGCTCAAAAGAAGGAGTGGAAGAAATAGAAGTAGATTTAGTTTGAGAGGATATAGCACAGTCAAGGATAGAAAGAGGCAAAACTCTGTCATTGAAAATGTCAGAGAAGAAGTAGAAAAAGATCCATTAGAGAAGGGAAAGATTTTCTCATGAAAGATAACATCACGAGAAACAAAAAACCAATTCGATTATAGATCCAAAAGCTTGTAACCCTTTATGCCAGGAGGATAACCAAGAAAAACACAAGCTCTAGATCTTGGGGAAACCTTATCATGAGCACTTAAGAGATTTGAAGCATAACACAAGCAGCCAAATGCTTTAAGATGAATGTAAAAAGGAGCTTTATGATGGAGAACCTCAAAAGGAGACTTATTGTGTAATAGAGGAGAAGGTATGCAATTGATTAAGTAAGTTGTTGTCAATATACAATATCCCCAGTAAACTAATGGAATGCAGGACTGAAACAAAAGAGCTCTAGTAACATTCAACAGTGTTGATGCTTCCTTTCAACCAATGAATTCTGCTCAGGCCTCTCAACACAAGATTGATAATGAACCACCCCTTTTGACTTATAAAAATCCTTGAAAGATAATTCTTTAGCATTGTCTGATCGAACAGCTTTAATACGAACCCCAAATTGAGTATGCACCATAGCAAAAAATCAGGAATAATCTGCTGACATCAGACTTGGCATGTAGAAGGTAAGTCCAAGTAGCTCAAGAACAATCATCAACTATAGTTTGGAAATATCGAAACCCTTCAACAGTCATGGTATGAAAAGGCCCCCAAATGTCATAATGGATTAAGTCAAAAGGAGATTTAGACATAGAATTGTGAGAAACAAAGGACAATCTTCTTGCTTAGCAAAGTGACAAACCGAACAATGGAAATTGGAATCATTTACAGAAGGAAATTGTAGATCTTTATTCAATTGTTGGAATTTTACACAAGAATGATGGCCTGACCTATAGTGCCAAAGCTCATTATTGGACAGAAAATAAAAGCTACACATAGGTTTTACAGGATTCAAAGAATTAGAAAAATCTTGCAAATCTAAGTAGTAGAGATTGCCAAGTCTTTTACCGATCCCAATCTTGGTTCCCTGATTGAGGTCCTGAATTATGCAAGAAGTGGCAGAAAACATGAGAGAGCAAGAAAGAGACTTAGTGAGAGAACTAATAGACAAAAGATAATATTTGAAACTTGGCATAGAAAGAACATTGTGCAAAATAATGTGAGAAGAGAGTCGAACAGTTCCTATTTTCATTATAGGTGCAGTTTGACCATTAACAGCAGATACTGAAGAAGAAACAAAAGACTCAAAAGAGTGTAAAGTGTGACAAACATGATGAGTAGCACCAGTATCTAAAATCCAAGCATCAATTGGAATTGTAGAATGTATACCAGTAAAGTTAGAAACCAATGGTTCACTAGAAGACTGAGAAGAGTTCTGCTGAAGATGAGAACTGAGAAGAGCAATGAGTTGTTGACATTGATTAGAAGACAAGTTGGACATAGCAGAAGGATCCTAAGAACTGTCAGATGCTATACTGGCTTGATTTCCAGTGGTTTGCTATGTGAGAATTGATTCTTGAAATTATATCCAGGAGGGTAACCATGAAGTTTATAACATTTGTCCACAACATGACCAACAATACCACAGTGAGTACATAAAGGCCTGTCACGCTTTCCCTTAAAACTACCAGAAGGATTAGCATTCATACTAAAAACTACAAAATCAGTAGAAGAGAATGAAGAAGCCCCTATACGACTTTGTCTCTTTTTGAACAACAAGAGAGAAGACCTTGATAATAGGAGGAAAAGGATCTATCATAAGAACCTGAGCACGTATATGAGCATATGACTCATTAAGACCCATAAGAAACTAAAGAACATATTCCTGTTGTTGATAATCCATCCATGCCTTCATACCTCCACAATTACAAATAGGGACAGGTCTAAAATCCTTAAGCTCATCCAAAGAATCTTAAGCTTAGTATAGTAGGTAGTAACATCATTAGAACCCTAAGACAAGCTATTTAATTGTTGTTTGATCTGAAAAACCTAGGACCATTACTCTAATGAAAACGATCATAAAGATCAATCCAAACATCAACAGCAGTATCGATATACATGAGACTATTAGCAATTTCTTTAGACACAGCATTAAGAATCCAAGATATGACCATGCTATTGCAACAACACCAAGAATTGTATAGAAGATCAGTGAGATTAGGTCGAGAAAGAGTACCATCAATGAAGCAAAGTTTATTCTTCGCAGTGAGAGCCATGGACATAGCACGACTCCAAGTATTGTAGTTTTCTCCCACTAATTGATGAGAAACCAAGTTCAAACCTGGATGATCACCATTGTTGAGAAAGTAAGGGCTATTGAAATCTTCTGCCGGAGAGCGATCGGAATTAGAAATCTCAAGATTCGCAAATCGATTTCCTCCATTGCTACCACCGGCGCGAGTTCCGCCATTGCTGGCACCGGCATTACTACTAGTAGCTCCACCACGAGCCATGATCAGAAAAGGTAAGGAGAAGAGACAATGGAGCAAAAATGATGCTTTGATACCATATCACGAAAACAGAGAAAAGGGGAAAAATGAAGAAGAACTTTTTGTATTCTATTACCAGTAGAATCGTACAAAAGATATATATATATTATTATTATATATATATATATATGAGTGACTTACAATGACACCCAATACTGCCAGCTCATATCTAGTACCAATATAACAAAAACTAGCTAATTGTTAAAACATATACATAATAGAAACTAGAAAAATATAACCAACTTAATACTGTTTCTTGGTTTTTGAAGTTAAAGGTACGTTTTCGTTTTAAAGTGGGGTTTTTTTTTTCCTTTCATTTTTTATGTTTGGAGAAGTAAAAGAAGATTAGCCCCCATCCTGCAGGCCGTTTTCAGCTGTTTTTGTTTTATTTTCTAAAAATGATTTCGAATTCGTGTCCTGTAAACCGTTTTTTATTTATTTTCAGAAATCAAAATCAAAAACAAAAACAAAGTCAAGTGTTAAAAGTGGAAATTTTGAAAAACAAAAAAAAGTTGTTTTCTGTATTTCAAATACAATTTCAAAAAAATTAACAAAAAAAAATCTATTTTTTTTCTCTTGGACCAGATGAACTGGATCTTCATCTTCTTTCTTCTTCACCTTCTTTCTCCTCTCCTTTATCCTCCTCCTTCCCGCCGATCGTCATTGCCTGCGCCGGTCACGCTCACCGCCTTCCGCGCGCGTAGTCATTGCTGCCGTCTTCTTTTCTCTTCTTCCTCCTTTTCCTCCGTCGATCGCTCCGTCTCCTTCTTCTCTTCTTGTTCCTTTTTCTTCTCCTCTTCCTCTTCCTCCTCCGCCGATCACTGCCGTCTTCCTCTCCTCTTCTTCGTTCTTCTTCTTCTTCTTCTTCTTCTTCTTCCTCTTCCTCTTCCTCCTTCGCTCGGATCGGCGACCGATTCTTCTTCTTCTTCTTCTTCTTCTTCTTCTTCTCTTCCTCCTTCGCCGATAGCCGATCGCCGATTGCCGCCGATCCCTCTTGCCGTCGCGATCTGGTCTTCCTCCTCTCTTTCTTTTCTTCTTCTTTTTCTTCCTCTTCCACTGATAAAGGTTTGTTAATTATTAATATATTTAAAAAATGGTTAATTATTTTAATAATTTTGTTATATTAATTTCAATTTTCGAAAGTTTTCGATTTATCCTACCAGACGTGTTTTTTCCGTTTTATTTTCAAAATATGGATTCCAGTAAATGCTACCAGACGGTATTGGAATTCAAAAATGAAACCAAAACACTGTTTTCATTTTCATTTTTCTTTTCGAAAAACAAAAACAAAAAACGGCTTGCAGGACGGGCCCTTAGTTTCATAGAGAAGGGTTTTAGAGGTGTTTATGCTCTAAAGCTCATGATTTGTTAAAAAATCATGGTCATTGATTTTCTATGTCTAAAACTCAAAAATGCTGGTCTATTACTTCTTATCTTCTCTGTCAATATCCAGAGACCCCATTTTTAGCTTCTTCTCTGTGATGGGTCATCTGAAAAGTGCTATATTTTCCTTGTACTTCTGATTCTTGATATATAAGACATGCCATTTCTTTTCAAAGTTGGTTTTTTTTTTCTTATTCTATGTTTGAGAGGAAAAATTAAAAGTCACGGAGTGAGAGTCTAAGAGAGAGGCAGAATTTCCTTGAGAGGCATTTGTTCCAAATTAGGATAAATTTGGAAATAAATCTTCTTTGGGAGGATAGACTAGAAAAAAAATATTTTAATTGTTATCCAGCAATTTGGAAGAGTGGTGCTATTGGCACACCCAACTACTAAACTATTTATGCCCACTTTTTAAATTATTTAGTATTTTTTTTTTTTCATTTATCAAATTACTTAAAGAGACATACAATTTTTAATAAAAAATATTGTACAAAGTAAACTAATAAAACCCCACTTTCCTTATTTCAAACCTTAATGACAAAATCTTTAATGACATAAGATTATTTTAAATCACTAATATTACTATTTTTGTTCATTTTTCTTTTAGATCTCGATCTCATGTTTCCTATGTTAGTAGTTATTGATTTATTATTGATGTAGAGCGAAAATTCACACAAAAAACAATCGATAAAAGACAAGATAACTGATTCGGATCCGTTGATTGACACGAGTACCGGAAACAAACCCTACTATTAATTTGTTAATCCGAGCACAAATACCAGAATAATAGGCTTCAAATCGTGACCCTCACAAAGGTACCGAAAATGGATAAAAAGATGCTCCCTCTACAGTTTTATTAATCATCAAAAAACTAAAAATCCCTATTAGGGTACATCGTCTTTAAATAGGAATATAAAAACCTAAAAGAAACCTAAAAAACTAGTAAAGCAATATAATTATCAATTTCCCTATAAAAACATAATAATAGATATTAATTAGAAGAATATTTTTAAAATACAAAGTCTTCAAGAAAATCTCCAATAATATCTCCTACATCATTCTCTCTAGTGTAGAGAAAATTCGTCTTCGAATTTTGACAGCTTTGAGGAACAAATAAGTTGGAGATGCCGTTGAATGATGAAACACAGCAACATAGAATAATCCTCAAAAATGAGTTCCTCTCATGCTGCTCATTCTGGAACAAATCTCATCGAAAACCAGTGGCTTATCGAAATTGACGATAATAGGTTCCGTCACATATTCCTCATCGAAAATTAGCAGCTTATCGAAGTCAACAATAACTGGGTCCAACACATAATCATCATCGAAAACAATGAATGGTAGGAAGAAATTTTGTTTTGGGGATTCATGAGAATTTGTGATTTTTTTTTTTTTTTTTTTTGAGAAATACGAAGGTGAATATCTAATGGAGAAGTAGTTTGTTATGGTTTGTAGATCAATGAGCCCAGCACAACGGTAGACTCGATGGCTCTGATACCAATTAATGTAGAGTGAAAATTCACACAAAAAAAAAAAACGAAAAAAGACAAGATAACCAATTCGGATCGTTGATTGCACACAAACACCAGAAACAAACCCTAGTATTAATCTGTTGATCCGCGCATAGATACCAGAATAATGGGCTTCAAATTCATTGGACCCTCGCAAAAGTACCGAAAATGGATAAAAAAAGATGCTCTCTACAATTTATTAATCATCTAAAACTAAAATCTCCGTTAAGGTACATCATCTTTAAATAGGAAAATAAAAACCTAAAAGAAACCTAAAATAACTAGTATAGCAATAAAATTTCAATTTCCAAGATAATTGAGATAACAATGGAAATTAAAAATACTAGAATCCTAAAACATTAAAAACCTATCTAATAAGGAAATAAGATTTGATTTAATAAAATCAATCATAAAAATTTAACTACCTGATTAAAACATAATAATAGATATTATTACAAGACTATTTTTGAAAAAAAAGTCTTCAAGAAAATCTTCAATAATATATCTGCATCATTCTCTCTAGTGCGGAGAAAATTCATCCTCAAATTTTGACAGCTTTGAGGAACAAATAAGTGGAGATGCCATTAAATGATGAAACACGGTAACATCGTAGAAATAATCCTCAAAAATTGAGTCTCCCATGTGCTTATTTTGGAACAAATCTTCATTGAAAACTGGTGGCTATCGAAAGCGACGATAACAAGTTCCGTCACATATTCCTCATCGAAGATTGGCGGCTTATCGAAGTCAACGATAATCGGGTCCGACACATAATTTTCATTGAAAAAACAATGAATGGAGGAGGAAATTTTATTTTGGGGATTCATGGTTTTTTTTTTTTTTTTTTTTTTTTTTTTTTTTTTTTTTTTTATACTGGGAAGTGGTCCGTGGACGATGGGCCTAGCACAGAGGTAAAATCGGTGGCTCGATACAAATGATGTAGAGCGAAAATTACAAAAAAAAAAAAAACAGAAAAAAAAACAAACAAAAAAAAAAAACAATCGATAAATGACAAGAGAAATGATTTGGATCAATTGATTCATGCAAGAATAACGTAAACAAACCTACTATTAGTTGTTGATCCACACACAGGATATCAGAATAATAGGTTTCAATTCGTTGACCCTCGCAAAGGTACCGAAAATGGATAAAAAGATAGCTATCTACATTTTATTAATTATCAAAAAACTGAAATCCCTGTTAGGGTACATGTCTTTAAATAGGAAAATAAAAACCCAAAGAAACCTAAAATAACTAGTAAAGCAATAAAATTTTCAATTTCGAGAGATAATTGAGATAACAATGGAAATTAAAAATACTAGATCCTAAAAACATTAAAAACCTATCTAATAAGGAAATAAGATTTGATTTAATAAAATCAAATTATAAATATTTAATACTAAAAAAATATAATAATAGATATCTAATTACAAGAATATTTTGAAATAAAAAATCTTTTCAAGAAAATCTTCAAATATATCTACATCATTCTCTCTAGTGCGGAGAAAATTCTCAAATTTGACAGCTCTTGAGGAACAAATAAGTGGAGATGCCATTGAACTTGAAACACGGTAACATCGTAGAAATAATCCTCAAAAATTGAGTTCCCATGCTGCTTGTTCTGGAACAAATCTTCATCGAAAATGGTGGGCTTAGCGAACGCGACGGTAACAAGTTCCGTCACATATTCTCATCGAGATTGGCGGCTTATCGAAGTCAACGCTAACCAGGTCGACACTAATCTTCATTGAAAAACAATGATGGTAGGAGGAAATTTTATTTTGGGATTCATGGAATTTTTTTTTTTTTATACTGGGAGTGGTCGTGGACGATGGCCTAGCATAAAGGTAAACTCAGGGCTACTGATACCAACTTATGAAAGCGAAAATTACACAAAAAAAAAACAA